>JARQOD010004828.1:0-52071 GCA_033576555.1 Oophaga sylvatica
GACTGATGGTCCTCGGTTTAAAGTGGGGGACTTGGTCTGGTTGTCCTCAAAGAATATTCCTATGAGAGTAGCATCTCCTAAATTTAAGCCTAGGTTCATTGGACCTTATAAGATCATGGAGATTATTAATCCTGTTTCTTTTCGTTTGCTTCTTCCAGGGACATTTAAGATCCATAACGTGTTCCACAAGTCCTTGTTGAAGAGGTTGTTGAGCCAGTGGTTCCTGCTGCTGTGCCTCCTGACCCTGTTTTGGTTGAGGGCAATCTGGAGTATGTGGTTGAGAAAATATTGGATTCTCGTTTTTCTAGACGAAGACTCCAGTATTTGGTTAAATGGAGAGGTTATGGTCAGGAAGACAATTCTTGGGTGTTTGCTTCGGACATCCATGCTAGGAGACTTATCCGTGCGTATCATAGAACTCATCCTGACCGACCTGGTTGCTCAAATGAGGGTTCGGTGACCCCTCCTCAAGGGGGGGGTACTGTTGTGAGTGGGTTTGAGATGAATTCTGAGCAGAGGCTCCCTCTGGTGGTTACAAGCGGTACTAGTGAGGATTGTGAGGACTGGGAATCAGGTGTTACTGATTGGTCTTATGTAAGGGAGTCATTTTCCCATCAGGGTTGCCGGTGATCAATTGTTCTGGTCTGAATCCTTCTTTCCAGTTTCCCTTGTAGCCTGCTGTGTCGTGTCTGCATCTCCTGCTAACAGATAAGACAATTTCTTATTTTGTGTTTTTGCTATATTTTTGCATTTTGTCCTGCACTTCTGTGGGGGCCTTCAGGGTCCCCTCCGGGGGCTTTTGCCCTCTCAGTTTAGTCCAGCCACTGTGTTTTGTACTTTTGCTTTTTCCAGTTTTTTTTCAGTGGCTGCTGTTTTGTTTTTGTTACACCAGAGAACTAATTTAGGTGGTAGAGGTCGTGTGATCTCAGGTGATTTTGAAATTAGTAGAGTTGGTGTTTTTTCAGGGTTTTCTGAGATTGCAGTAAGTACCCTTCCTATCCTTTTCTATTTAGATAGTTTGGGCCCCAGCGTTTGCTCATACTATTTTCTTTCTGTGTCAGTATTTCCTCTTGTCTAACCGCCATTACATGTTTGGGGGCTTTCTATTATCTTTGGGGTTCTGCTCCGGGGCAGATAGCTTTCCTATTTCTACCTTTAGGTGTAGTTAGTTTCTCAGGCTGTGACGAGGCGTCTAGGACCAACGTAGGAACGCTCCACGGCTGCCTCTAGTTGCGGTGGTTAGTCAGGGTACTGCAATCTCATAGATTCCAACTGCTCTGGTGTATTTCCTTTTTTACCTGCACTCCTCAGCTACCGTAACATAACAGGGAGGAGCAGGCATCACCCCGGTTACCCGAGGCTCCACCTGCTCCTTACCCTCCTGGCGAGCCGCCTGCCTCCTCTGATATGAGGGGCCTCTAGTGACTTTGCCTTTCCTCACTGGCCCCTCAGCCCCATCCCCGCCACCACCGCCCGCCGCGCCAGAGGAAGCCCCGCCGGGGTTTCCCCCCCATGGTCTCCCCCCACCGGGCCCGCAGCAGTATTGGAGAAGGAGCGAGGGCAGCGGCTATACGGGTGACCTAAGTCACCACACAGGTTGCACTGAATGTCCCTACACGCAGCGGCGAGATGGCCCACCCCGCCACACAAGGCACATTTCTGCACCTTGCAGCTTGCGCTGAAGTGGCGGGGATCGCCGCACTTGTGACAAACCTTCGGCTGCCCCTGGTAGAAGATCAGGATCCTGTCCCTTCCCAGGAATGCCGAGGAAGGGATGTGGGTGACCGTATCACCTGAGACCTTCAACTTAACCATGAAGGTCCAGCCCCCCGACCAAATACCAAACTCGTCCCTGTTCTTTTTTGGGACCTCAGTGACTTCCCCATACCGGGAAAGCCACGTCATTATGTCCACGCCTGAGAGTGACTCGTTACATGTCACCACGGTCACTCTCTTGACGGAATTTTGGCGAGACACCGCCTGTACGACGAAGCCTCGCCATCCGGGCTCCCCTTTCACCAGCTCATAATTTGACCAGAAGAGCTCAAGCCCCTCTGGCCGAACAAAGCTGATGTCAAAGAAACGGGCTGATGTGGGATGGATCAGGGCAAAGATGTCATCTGCCCTGAAGCCCATCTTCAGGAGTGGCTCCACCACCCTACTCCTGGGTGGGCAAGCTTCACTGCCCCCCCACCGAAGACGGACCACATTCCTCCTTACCAGCCCTTGCCCGGCTGTTGGGAGAGACCAGACAGTCCCTCCCTCTCTTCTCTCTTGGAAGGCGGCTAAACCATGTCTCTCTATCCAGAAAGACAAGTCCACCGTCCTCCCCTCTACAATTATCGACCTTTCTCCCCTTTTGAGGGCCTCCAGGAAACGGCGGTGCAAAACGCCGTCCCCCGGAGTCCAGAGGTGAGGAGACCCCCTGAGAACCCCCCGGGAGCCCCCCCTACCCCCAGCCGTGACCCCCGCATATGAACGCCTGGGAGCCACGGCTGGGGAGGCAGATGGACCAGCCCTTACCCCACTCACACTTGCTCCCACATTCACACCTGCATCCACCCCGGCATTCACTCCCAGACTCACTCCCTCATTCATACCACCCTCGCCATCACTCACACCTCCATGCACCACCTCCGCAAACAGCTCTTCAAAAATGTCACTCGCACCATCACTATCATCCTCACTATCCATACTATCCATATAATTCACATTATTTATATTATTTACATTATTATTTACATCATTTACATTGCCTACATTGCCTTTAGCCTTGCTTGTAGCTTTGTGGCTTTCAACATCTCCTGCTGGGGGCCCTGGCTGGATAAAGATGTCTTTGTCTTCATTCTTTTTTTTCCCTCTACCCAGGAGTGCCGCTGCCCCTTTAAATGCTCCAGAGCAGAGTGCACTTAGTACACCCTGCCTGGGCTCAGGAGCAGCAGCAGCTCCTGGGCTTTCTGGAACACTTTTTTTTTTTTCCTTCTTTCCTTTCTCTGTGCTTCCTAGGGCAGGGACGGGCTTTGCCACCGCACCCTGCCCTCCACACACCTCCTCCGCCGGCTTTACCTGGAGCGCCGGAGCCCCCGCACCACCAGATGACGGTAAGTGGGTTGGGGACCCCGACAACTCCCTACCGGCTTTTGGGGCTGCAGACCCGATGGTACGGGTGGGCAGGACAGAGGGCGGCGGACCCGCCGAGGCCACGCCCCCCCCACCGGCCACAGTCACTCCAGGCTGGGCAGCAGCCCCTTGCGAGGCCACGCCCACCCCAGATGACACGGGCACAGTGGGTGGAGCCATGTCCGCCGAGGCCACGCCCCCTCCACCGGCTACAGCAACTCCAGGCTGGGCAGCAGCCCCTTGCGAGGCCACACCCACCCCAGATGATGCGAGCACGGCAGGCGGGATTGCGGTCAAGGAGAACACGCCTCCCCTGCATGCCTCTGCAGGCAGGGCAACATTCAGGGAGGCCACGCCCCCCCACAGGCCTTCACTGCCACTCTGTACCCACCCCCTGCTGTAGGCAAGGCTGGCCACTCCCCTTCGGCATCCAGTGGTGGCGGGGTCCCCCGCACGGACCCCTTTTGGGGTCTACGTGCCGAGTGCCCCGGCTTCACCACGGTAGCCTCCAGGGGAGCGACCAACTCCTTGCAGGTCTTTAATTGCTGCTTTACAGCAGTATCTGCGCCCCTTCTATGCTTCTGGACCCCATAAGTGATCCAGATTTAACGGATCCGTTCGTGGGGGGCCCAGAAGCTGCTCTCACCGCAATTGGAGATGCGGCCCTGGCTTTACCTTTACCAGGTGCTGGGCCAGCCCCCCCTGCCACCGGGGACTGAGCCCAAGCACCCCCACTAATGCCACCATTACCAGTACCAGCACCGACCTCCATATCGCTGCCTGAATCCGAACTGCCACCACCAGAAGTGTCAGCAAGACCCAGGCAGACTTTACTCTCCCCGCTCCCTTGCACCGGACCCACCACAGGGCCCAGGCTGGGGTGGGCAGCGGATTCCACACAGCGGGACTGGGGGGCCCCGGAAAGAGGGACAAAAACAAGTTTCTCCTCCACCACTTGCTTCGCCTTACGCCTTCTTCCCCTCTTCCCAGTTGCCTCATCCTCAAGGCAGACCTCATCCCCAAACAACAGCGTGCCAAACCGTGCCGGAGACTCAATCTGCCTCACTTGCTGTAGGATGAGGCAGCCCCCCTTGTTAATACTCCCGCTCCCTCCATCCTCCCCCTCACTCCCACTTTCCTCCATGTCACTGGAGTCCGGTGGGAGAGCCACTTGTTCGGGGGCTATCCCGCTGTGCGATACCTGGGAGCTCTTACCCACCAGGTCCTGGGCGCTCTTACTCACCAGGTCCTGGGCGCTCTTACTCACCAGGTCCCCAGGTGGAGCTGGCGCAGATGTTCCGCCATCTTCCTCCTCCTCATCCTCCACCTGGCTGGAGCCTCCTGACCCCCAGGAGACCCCCGGTCAGGGCTCTGAACCGGTCATCATTCATTAACTTCTCCTCGAAGGGGCCGCTTCCCTCCAGGATGATCTTCCTCCTCTCTTCCAATGCTCTTATCTCCCCCTTCAGCCTTCGACCGTGGCAGATACCTCCGCTCTCTTTGAGGCAGGGAGCTTATTTTTTGCTGTCACTCGAGCTCCCCTCAACCTCTCCCGGAGTATCCTCAGCTGCTTAGCTGCCTCCTCATACTCACAGAGGTGGGCATGGATGCGGGAGGCATAGATGGTGGACGGCTCTCCCGCAGCCTTGGAGCCCCAGATATTAAGGGGGGCTCCTGCCGCACCTCTGCCTGCAGCCTCCTCACCGGGAGAAGGAGCTGCCATGGCCCCGGCTTCAGGGGTCCTGGAGCCTTGCGGCCCCCCGGTGTCTTCCTCCTATTCATCCCTGGGACTGGCTTGCTTCAGCGTGGGCCTCCAGATGATATGTGAGGCCCCCCACCCCCAGCTAGCTTGCCGGGGGGTGGGAGCCAGGGGCACAGCCCCGACGCTCAGTCCCAGGGAAGGCTTCTCTGCCTGGGAAGGGGCAGGTAGCAGTCCAGATAGAGAAAAAAAAATCCTCCTTCCCAGGCACTTAGCTCCAAGCAGCTTGCACACAGCTTCCACCAGCAACCACACCTCTCCACTTCCTGGGTGGAGCTGGAAGCACTGCAGTTGCTGGCATGAGACTTGCCCTCCAATAGATCCTTGTAAAAGGATTTAAAGTGTACTCATTCAAATTAGAGGACAATTTAAATTAAAAAGATTAGACCTGCCTCCACTGCAGGGGGGCTCGCTCGACCCACCAGCGGACAGGCACCAGTATTGGGAGAGGGGGTCTGGCCGTCAGGATCCACCGCAGCTCTGGCACAAACCCGGCGACACGCAGGTCGCACGGGCAGGAACGGACTGGCCGTGTCGGCTTCGCACTTTTTTGGTTTTAGAAGGGCATGACATGCCTATATCTGTGTCTCCCCCTCCTCTTACTCCTCCACCTCTTTTTTTTTCACATGACTTGTCACTTTTCCATGTGTTAGTTGTGTCTTCTGAGCAATTTGTCAGCTTTTAGACACCTTTGAAGTGTTTTCTATGTGTTTTTGTTTGCCTGCCATTGGTTTTAACGGTGTTCGTCGAACCGAACCGAACTCGGAGACTACGGGGGTGGCTCAACATACTGATATTGTGAACAGTTAAGCAAATTGAAGATGAAATGATCTCTAAAAGGGCTAATATAAAAGATTAAACATTTCCTTTGTAATTTAAGCAAAAAAAAGTCATTTTTTACATTTTAAAAATTACAAAAAGTAAAATGGGCTGATGCAAAAGATTGGGCACCCTGCATTGTGTGTACCTAGCCGCACACCCTTTTGCAAGTATCACATCTTGTAAACACTTTTTGGAGCCAGCCAAGAAGAGTCCTTCAATTCTGTTTGAGGGATTTTCATTTATTCATCTTTGGAAAATTCTTCCAGTTCTGTTAGATTCCTGGGTCGCCTTTCCTTTGTAAAACATTCAGGTAGTCTATTTTTGATGTGTGCTTAGGATCATTATTCATCTGTAGAAGCCGTTCTCTTATCAACTTCTGATTTCTACAGTTGGTGTTATGTTTGCATAAAGAATTTGTTGAAATTTCATGGGATCCATTCTGCCCTCTACCCGTGAAATGTTTCCCATGCCATTGGCTGCAACACAACTAGGAGAGGCTTTCTTCTGATGGCTCTTCCATGAAGGCCACACTTGTGCGGGTGTCTTTGAATAGTAGCATAATATACCACAACTCCAGAACCTGCTAAATCTTTCTAAAAGTCTTTTGCAGTCAAGCGGGGGTTCTCATTTTCCTCTACAGCATTTTCCTTCCTACAAGCAGTTCTCACTGTTCTCACTGAAACTTTGCTTTGTCTTCCAGTCCTTATCTTGACCTCCACTGTTTCTGTTAGCTGTCATTTTTTAATTACATTTCGAACTGAACTCTCAGTCTTTTTAGGCGTGCACAAAAGTGTAGTCGACCATAGTTTTGTGCACTTCTGAAAAAGAACAATACTGAACAAGGACAGAGTTACTCTGCTGCCTCATTATAGTGAATAAATCTCTCGGGGGTTTCATCTGTCACGTCACTCAGAGATTTAAATGGAAACCCTGATGTAAGTGCTCAGCATAGAGCACAGGATGAATGTAATCCAAAATGTTTTGTAAAATGTTCCCAATAAAGACTTCAACTGAATCCACAAAAAAATTAAGTCCCCACATAGGTCCGTCATCTATTAATGGAAAAATAGGGGACTTTCATGTTACTGGTAGTAAAAAGGCTCTTGAAGAGTGTTACGGCTCCTTGACCCCAAAAGAAATTCAGCAGATTCTGAGCTCCGAAATCCTAATACCCACTCCTTTCTGAGCCCCACAGTGTGCCTGAGCCATATTTAGTGTTCACATATATGGCAGGGGCATAATTTCCAAAATTGGGACACTTGAGGGAGTTATTGTGCTCTTAAAGCACTTAGGGGCTCGGTGTTTAGAGTCCACAAACTACTCTTAAATAATCTGCACGACAAGAGGCAAATAGCTCTCACTCCCTCCCAAGTCTCGCCGTATGGCTCAGCAGTACTGTACAGCCACATATGGGGTATTGCCACATTCAACAGAAATTGTGAGACAAATTTTGGTGCCATTTTTATACATTTTCCATGTGAAAATGTAAAATCTGGGGATTAGATAAAATTTTGGTGGTAAAAATGTAATTTTTTTTTCTTCACTGCACAATTATATAAAATTCTGTGACACACCAGCAGTGTCAATATGATCATTGCATCCCTAGGTGAATACATTGAGAGGTGAAGTTTGTAAAATGGGGTCATTTATAGGGGTTCTAATGTTCTGGCACCTCAGCAGCTCTCCCAGTGGGTTATGACACCCAAAACCATAATAGTAAAATCTACACTATACTATGGTGCACCCTAATTTTAGTTTTGTATTGTGCATGAAAAGTAGTTCCTGATTACTTGTAGGGTATTGGCGCATTCAGGAGAAATTGCACAACAAACTGAGAGGTCCATTTTTTCCTATTAACCTTTATAAAAATTTGGGGCTAAAACAACATTTTAGTGGTAAAAATGTAATTATTCTTTTTTTTTCTCTCTTAATAGTATAAACATCTATGAGGCACAGGGGATGTCATCATGCTCACTGCACAAATAGATGAATTCATTGAGAGGTGTAGTTTGTAAAATGATGTTGCTTATGGGGAGTTTATGCTGTTCTGGCACCCTCAAACCATTCCAGCAAAATCTAAACTCCAATATGTCGCTTCTTTCATTCTGAGCTTTGCACTGTGCCTCAAAAGTAGTTTTTGACCACATATAGGGTACTTGTGCACCCAGGAGAAATTGCACAAAGAATTGTGCAGTGCATTTTCTTCTGTTACCGCTGTGAAAATAAAAATTGGGGGCTAAAGGACATTTTTGTGGGAAAAATATGATTTTTCATCTTCACAGCTCTACGTTATAAACTCCTGTGAAGCACCTTGGGTTCAAGGTGATCACCACATATCTAGATACATTACTTGGGGGGTCTAGTTTCACAAATGGGTTCACTTGTGGGGTGTTACCACTGTTTCACCATATTAGGTGGCTCTCCAAAAGTGACACGTTGTCCCTGATGATTCCAGCTAATTTTGAGCTCTAGAAGTAAAATGGAGCTCCTTTCTTTCCAAGTCCTGCCGTGTGCCAAACAGTAATTTTTCCCCACATATGTTTTATTTTCGTAGTCATGAGAAATTGTACAACAAATGTTGTGGTTCATTTTCTCCTAAAAGATCATCTTTGTGGGAAAAAATTTGATTTTTTTTTATGTTCATAGCTTAACGTTATAAACTTCTATGAAACACCTGGGGTTTCAAGGTGGTCACCACATATCTAGATACATTCCTTGAGGGGTATAGCTTCCAAAATGGTTCACTTGTGGGGGGGGTTTCCACTTTTTAGGCACATCAGGGCCTCTCCAAAGACAACATGGCGTCTTCTCTCGATTCCAGGCATTTTTGGGTTCAAAAAGTCAAATGGTGAGCCTTCCCTTCTAATCTTATCTGTGCACTCAGAAGAAATTGCACAACAAATTTTGTGGTTCATTTCCTCCTGTTACCCTTGTGAAAATAAAAAAATGGGGCTAAAGCAACATTTTTGTGGGAAAGATGTGATTTTTTTTATTTTCATGGCTCTACGTTATAAACTTCTATGAAGCACCTGGAGGTTTAAGGTGCTCACCACACATCTAGATACATTCCTTGAGGAGTCTAGTTTCCAACTTGTGGGGGGTTTCCTCTGTTTAGGCACATCAGGTTCTTGATTCCAGCCATTTTTGCGCTTAAAAAGTCAAACGGTGCTCCTTCACTTCCAAGCCCTACCGTGTGCCCAAACAGTAGTTTCACCCCACATATGAGGTATTATCATTCTCAGGAGCTAAATTAAATTTTTTGTGAAATAAAACTGAAAGGTTAATAAACTTCTTGAATGTGGTTTTGAGGACTTTGAAGGGTGCTGTTTTTAGAATGGTGTCATTTTTAAGCATTTTCTGTCATATAGGCCTTCCAAAGTCACTTCAAATGTGGTGTAGTCCCTTAAAAATGTTTTTGTATCTTTTGTTGGAAATATGAAAAATTGCTGATCATCTTTTAACCCTTGTAACTCCCTAACCATAAAAAATTATGTTTCAAAAATTGTGCTGATGTAACATACACATGTGGGAAATGTTATTTGTTAACTATCCTGTGTGACATAACTCCCGGATTTAAGAGCATAAGAATGAAAATTCTGCAAATTGTGACATTTTCAAAATGTTTGCCAAGTCTCTTTTTTGCCTTTGGCTGAGTTTGCTCTTAATAATAGGGCTAGCTCTGCCACCTTGATGTCTGCATTTTTCTGCAATTTTGGGTTTCACCCTCGATTTTCTTCGGGACAGGTGGAGGCTTCTGTCTGTCCGGGTGTTGACTTTGTTGTGGAGCGAATGCAGCAGATTTGGGACCAGGTAGTGGAGAGGTTGTCTCTCTCTCAGGAGAAGGCCCAACGGTTTGCCAACCGGCATAGGACTGATGGTCCTCGGTTTAAAGTGGGGGACTTGGTTTGGTTGTCCTCAAGAAATATCCCTAAGAGGGTTGCATCTCCAAAGTTTAAGCCCAGGTTCATTGGACCTTATAAGATCATGGAGATTCTTAATCCTGTTTCCTTCCATTTGCTTCTTCCAGGGACATTTAAGATCCTTAACGTGTTCCACAAATCCTTATTGAAGAGGTTTGTCGAGCCAGTGGTTCCTATGGCTGTGCCTCCTGACCCTGTTTTGGTTGAGGGCAATCTGGAGTATGTGGTTGAGAAAATATTGGATTCTCGTTTTTCTAGACAGAAACTCCAGTATTTGGTTAAGTGGAGAGGTTATGGTCAGGAGGACAATTCTTGGGTGTTTGCTTCGGACATCCATGCTAGGAGACTGATCTGTGCCTATCACCGAGCTCATCCTGATCGGCCTGGTTGCACAAGTGAGGGTTCGATGACCCCTCCTCAAGGAGGGGGTACTGTTATGAATGTGCTAGAGATGGTTTCTGAGCAGAGGCTCCCTCTGGTGGTTACAGACAGTACTGAACCTTTCAGCAAGGAGTGGCAATCTGGGTTCATTGACTGGTCTGATATAAGGGAGGTTCCCTCCCATGATGGTTGCCGGTGATCAATTGTTCTTGTCTCAATTGTGGTTCCTGGTTCATTTGGAAGTTTGCTGGAGTCTTGCCTGCATCTCCTGCTTTCAGATAAGATATTTTTTGCTTTTCTTTTTGTGCTTGCTTTTTGCATTGTTTTCTGCACTTTTGTGGAGGTCAGCCAGGTCCCCTCCTGGGGCCTGAGCTCCTCACAGTTTATCTGCAGCCACTGTTATTTGCTCATTTGCTTTTTCCCGTTTTTTCAGTGGCTGCTTTGCTTTGTTCACACTGAGATCTGATTTAGCGGGTGGCGAGATCGTGTGATCTCAGTATTTTTGTAATCAGAATTGTTGGATTTTTGTAGGGTTTTCTGGGTTGCAGAAAGTAATCTCTCCTTTCCTATCCTATCTAGTCAGCTTGTGGCCCCAGTGTTTGCTCAATCTATTTTCTGCCTATGTTTGTGTTTTCATCTTGTCTAACCGCCATTATATGTTTGGGGGCTTCCTATTTTCTTTGGGGATCTGCTCCGGGGCAGATAGCTTTCATCTTTCTGCCTTTAGGTGTAGTTATCTCTCAGGCTGTGACGAGGCGTCTAGGATCAACGTAGGAACGCTCCACGGCTACCTCTAGTTGTGTCGTTAGTTTAGGAATCTGCAACCCATCAGTTACCAACATCTCAGGTGTTCTGCTGCCCTGCTGTTGTTCCTGTCCTCCTCAGCTACCGAAACACAACATGGGTCCATTTCAATAACAGACGGAGACAAAATGAATCCCAGAAATGAAATCTTCTGTACGCCAAAAAGACATTTTGATCCCTTCACATACAATGCGCTTTCTCACAAAATCCGGAATACAGTCCGAACATGTTCCATATGAGAATCCCAGTCATTGGAAAAAATCAATATCGTCCAAATAAACTATCAGAAATTTATCCACGAAATCCTGGAAAATATCGTTCATAAAGGATTGGAAGACGGAAGGGGCATTAGTGAGCCCAAAAGGCATCACTAGGTACTCAAAATGCCCCTCTGGGGTATTAAACGCCATCTTCCATTCATCTCCATGCTTGATGCGAATAAGATTATACGCCCCCCTGAGGTCAAGCTTGGTAAACCAACAAGCACCTTCACTCTGGAAAATAGGTCAGAAATCAAAGGTAACGGATATTGATATTTAACAGTGATCTTATTCAGGAGACGATAATCAATACATGGCCTCAATGAACCATCCTTCTTTGCCACAAAGAAAAAACGGCGCCCAAGGGTGAAGAGGATGGTCTGATATGACCCTTCTCTAAAGACTCTTTGATATAAGATCGCATAGCCTCATTCTCAGGTACAGATAAATTAAAGAGCCGACCCTTGGGAAATTTACAACTGGGTACTAAGTCAATAGCGCAATCATAACTCCTATGAGGAGGTAAGGATGCAGACTTACTCTCACTAAACACATCAGAAAAATCAGTCAAATAGTCAGGAACATCTTGAGACTGGGGGAAGGCAGAAAAAACATCTTGAGACTGGGGGGGGGGCAGAAAAAACAGGAGTGTCAGCACGAACACATTGACAACCCCAACTGGTCACAGACAGATTTCCAATCCAGAACAGAATTGTGAGTCTGTAACCAAGGAAAACACAGTACGCAAATGTCATGTAAATTATGTAACACCAAAAATTTGCAATTCTCTTGGTGGTCCGGATCAACCGCATTATCACCTGGGTAGAAAACTGGGGTTTATTCTCCTCCAATGGGGTAGAATCAATGCCCAGCAAAGGAATAGACTTCCGCAGGGGTATCATAGGAAAACCACAACGTTTGGGAAAATCAAAATCCATCAGGTTTATAGCTGCCCCTGAATCAACAAAAGCCTGAGCTGAAAATGTGGACATGGAGCAAATCAAGGTAACAGTCAACAGAAATTTAGTCTGAACACTACCCAAAACAACTGAGCACGCAAAACGTCTTCCCCGCTTAGGGCAGACGGAAATAGCATGAGAAGCGTCACCACAATAGTAGCACAACTTATTACGCTTACGAAATTTATGACGCTGTGCCCCAGAAGTCACTCCATCACACTGCATGGGCTCAGGGGCTGGCCTGCAAGGCATCACAATCCCACGCATATTTCTACGCTCGCGCAGACGTCTGTCAACTTGAATAGCTAATGACATAGAGTCATTGAGACCAGAGGGGACAGGGAATCCCACCATAACATCCTTCACAGTCTCTGCCAGACCCTTCCGAAAAAGAGCTGCCAGAGCATCATCATTCCATTTAGTAAGGACTGCCCACTTTCTGAATTTCTGACAATACAGCTCAGCGGCTTTATGACCCTGATTCAATGCCAACAAGGTTTTTTCAGCTTGATCAGTAACATAGGTTCATCGTACAATAACCCCAGAGCCTGAAAAAACACATCAACATCATTCAAAACAGGATCCCCAGGTATCAGGGAAAAGGCCCAATCCTGAGGGTCACCGCGCAACAGGGAGATGACAATTTGAAGCTGCTGCGTTGTGTTCCCTGAGGATTTAGGCTTCAAAGCAAAAAACTTACAGTTATTTTTAAAATTCAAAAACTTAGACCGATCCTTCAAAAATTAATCCGGCAGAGGGATCCTAGGTTCCACAGCAGGCAACCCAGCAAGATAGATAGCAATACTCCGAACTTCAGCAGCAAGCTGCTCCACACGATCGGACAAATGCTTGACCTCCATTGAGGTAAAAAAAAAAAAAATTCCTCCTCAGCCCCCAGAGAAAAAGAGGGAAAAAATGCAACAAACAGGAAAAAAAAAATTTCTGACAACTCTGACAACTTTTTTTTTCCTTTACTATTTTTCCCTTCTATTGAGTACCATAGAATTTTCAGTATGGCCGGTGATTCTGTTTAGGTAGCTGAGGAGGCAGGAGCAAAAAACCACATAGGCAGCCTAACACCAGAGAGGTTGGAAACTAATAGGTTGCAGACCCCTAAACTAACCGCACAACTAGAAGTAGCCGTGGGACGTTCCTACGGTGCCCTAGACGCCTCGTCACAGCCGGAGAGATAGCTATCCCTGAAGATGGAAAGAGGAAAGCTAACTGCCCGGAGTAGACCCCAAAAGAATAGGAAGACCCCAGATATATAATGGCGGTTAGACAAGATGAAAATACGAACACAGACAGAAAATTGATTGAGCAAACGCTGGGGCCCAAAACTGTCTAGATAGGACAGCAAAGGAGAGAATACTGTCTGCAACCCAAAAAACCCTAGGAAAAACTCCAACACTTCTGAATCCAAAAATACTGAGACCACACGGTCTCGACCACCTATATCAGATCTCTGGTGTGGACACGTAGCAACCCAGCAGTAAAATATCACAAGAACTGAGCAAATAAATACAAAAAAACGAACGGAGACCAGTCAAAGCCCCTCAAAGGGGACCCGGCTGAAGACAAAAAGCAATGCAGCAAAAAGCAAGGAATTCAAACCACAGTAAAAAAACTGAAAGAGACTTATCTGAATGCAAGCAGGAGACAGAAGAAAAGCAAGCTGAATTCCAACCTAGACCAGGAAGAACAATTGATCACCGGCGAGGATCATGGAAGGTCAGCTCACTTATATCAGGCCAGTCAGTATCATCTGACAACCACTCGTTAACTGCAGGTGTAGGACTCTTGGTGTTCAACATAGGTTCAATACCCTCAGCAACCATCAGAGGGAGCTTAAACTCTGAAGTCGTCTCCAATACGTTCACAACAATATGGTATATGTATATGTGTATGCTATATGTGTATATAAGTGTGTGTGTGTGTGTGTATGTATGGTATATGTGTTTGTACAGTATATGTGTGTATGTACAGTATATGTTTGTGTATCTGTGTGTATGTATGGTATACAGTACAGACCAAAAGTTTGGACACACCTCATTCAAAGATTTTTCTGTATTTTCGTGACTATGAAAATTGTAGAATCACACTGAAGGCATCAAAACTATGAATTAACACATGTGGAATTATACATTACACTTTACAAAAAAGTGTGAAACAACAGAAAATATGTCTTATATTCTAGGTTCTTCAAAGTAGCCACCTTTTGCTTTGATTACTGCTTTGCACGCAGAAAAGGTGAACGGATGGACTCTACATGCCTAGTTCCCACCGTGAAGCATGGAAGAGGTGGTGTGAAGGTGTGGGGGTGCTTTGCTGGTGACACTGTTGGGGATTATTCAAAATTGAAGCGGTGAGCGGTCCAGCTCCCCCCAAACCATCTCGATTGGGTTCAGGTCTGGTGACTGTGGAGGCCAGGTCATCTGGCATAGCACCCCAACACTCTCCTTCTTGGTCAAATAGCCCGTACACAGCCTGGAGGTGTGTTTGGGGTCATTGCCCTGTTGAAAAATAAATGACGGTCCAACTAAACGCAAACCGGATGGAATAGCATGCTGCTGCAAGATGCTGTGGTAGCCATGCTGGTTCAGTATTCCTTAAATTTTGAATAAATCCCCACAGTATCACCAGCAAAGCACCCCCACACCATCACGCTTCACAGTGAGAACCAGGCATGTAGAGTCCATCAGTTCACCTTTTCTGCGTGCAAAGCAGTAATCAAAGCAAAAGGTGGCAACTTTGAAGAACCTAGAATATAAGACATATTTTCAGTTGTTTCACACTTTTTTGTAAAGTGTAATGTATAATTCCACATGTGTTAATTCATAGTTTTGATGCCTTCAGTGTGATTCTACAATTTTCATAGTCATGAAAATACAGATAAATCATTTAATGAGAAGGTGTGTCCAAACTTTTGGTCTGTACTGTATGTGTGTATGTATCTATGGTATGTGTGTGTATATGTACGATATATCTGTGTGTATGTATGTATGTAGTATATGTGTGTTTCTGTGTGTATGTACGGAACGTGTGTGTGTGTGTGTGCGCATGAACAAAATATGTATGTGTGTATGTACGGTATATGTGTGTATGCATGTACGGTGTATGTACAGTATATGTGTGTATTTATGCATGGTGTGTGCGTGTATATATGCTCGGTATATGTGTATCTGTATGTGTATAAACGGTATCTGTACAGTACAGAACAAAAGTTTGGACACACCTCATTCAAAGATTTTTCTGTATTTTCATGACTATGAAAATTGTACATTCACACTGAAGGTATCAAAACTATGAAGTAACACATGTGGAATTATATACTTAACAAAAAAGTGTGAAACAACTGAAATTATGTCTTATATTCTTGGTTCTTCAAAGTAACCACCGTTTGCTTTGATTACTGCTTTGCACACTATTGATGAGCTTCAAGAGGTAGTCACCGGAAATGGTCTTCCAACAGTCTTGAAGGAGTTCCCAGAGATGCTTAGCACTTGTTGGCCCTTTTGCCTTCACTCTGCGGTCCAGCCAGGGGCGCACCTATAATGAGGCGAGTTGAGCCTTCTGTCTCAGGCGGCGGCTCCTCACTGAAGCTAGGGGGCGGCAGAGCGGAACTCAGAACACGTGGTGTGGTTCCGGCTCTCCTTAATCCCTGCTGAGTAACACTGTCAGTTTACACTCCTGCGCATGGTGCTATGTGTCCGGCAGTGAGAGAAGCCGCCACGCCCCCCATGCACCCCTTCCTCGCCCTCCCAGCTCTCCACTTCAGCTTCTTACAGCAGAGCAATGACTTTGCTAGCTGTCCTCTGTGCACACAGGACCTGTGATGAGGTCACAGGAGGGAGGAGTCAGGGGTCACATGGTTAGGCTCCCTGTGTGCAGGTCTATGCTGTGCTGGTTGTCATGGTGCTGGATGAAGGTAAGTTTATGTTTGGGATCAGGAGGGGTTTACAGTGTGGATGTAGCAGTGCTGTGTGTGTATGAGGTGTACGGAGCGGAGCCGTGTATGTACGAGGTGTACAGAGCGGAGCCGTGTGTGTACGAGGTGTATGGAGCGGAGCAGTGTCTGTGTGTATGAAGTATGATATCGTTGTGCCCAGAAGCAGAAGTCAGGTGACTAATTAGTTATTAGCAACTTACTATGGGGCTGAGGTGCAGTAGCGGTGCCCCTCTCCCGTCCCTCCCTGGGCTGGGACACATACTGGTGGCCAGGGACTCGTCTCTCAGACACAGCAAAGGGTTAAAAAACCATGATCTTCCCGGGTCCCCTGCCCCCGCTGCAGCTGTACAGCTCCTCAGTAATGTGTCTTCCTGATACAAAGAGCCTGCTCCCTGCTGTGAATGACAGGAGCAGGCTCTGCAGTGAGACTCAAGAGTGAGCCCAGTTGTTTTTTTTTCCTGTGCCTGGCTGGCAGCTTATTGCAGACAGTGTGACTGACTGTGACTCATCTGGAGGAGCAGGCAGGAGAGCAGTATATGTGTGCTGGGAATATATGCATGTGAGTTATTGAGTCCCAAATAAAGATATGTTGGCTTCATCCATGTCCTGTGTTGTTTATCAGGCACCACAAAACTGCAACAAGTTGCGTTTTTGTGCGTCTGATAAACTATGCAGACACACGGATCCTTTTTCGTCTACATTGACTTTCAGTGGTGACGGATGGGACTTGCGTGTGCATCCAGTTGTCACCGTTTTCCCACGGATCCCTGTGTCTGCATATATTTTATCAGACGCACAAAAACGTAACTCATTGCAGTTTTGTATCGTCTGAAAAACACGCAGGCACTGGGAGACGCATGGATCCGCAGCTACACATCTGGAATTAAAATGGAGCTCTATGGAGCACGGATCCAGGACAACACGGATCCGGGTGCTTCCGTGTGCAGGGATCCGTTTTGCGGGATGAGCATGCTCAGAAGCGAGGGATGTGCTGTATGGGAAAGTGATGAACCTGTATGGGGCAAGTATGCAGACATAATGTTGACTCCATGCTGTTCTGTCATACAGTGATCTTTCTCGCCTCACTAGAAGAGCTTGTGCCCCATGTTACAGTGTGGTAATGTTAATAACATGTATTGGGAGCATGTATATGACATAGGGGCACCTGGTGAGGGGCTGCACAAGTGGGTCTGCTTTCACACTAGCGTTTTGGTACGATACGTTGTGATGCGTAGCAATCCTGATCCAGATTGCATCCCTATCCTTAACATAGGGACGCATGGACCTGCGTCTGCATCAGGATTTTTCATGTGCTCCCCAAATGCAGCTTGTTGAGAATTTTGGGTGTTAAAAAAATCTGCAGACATCCTGATACGTGGCAGCGCGTCCAAAAACATATGATTCAATGTAGATGCACCCGAATCAGGATGCCTGCGTCCAATCTGCATGCGGATTTCATACTGCGCAGGCTCGGAGCAACATTTTTTTTTCTTTCACTTTTACCAGTCTTTCTCCCCTCTCCTCTACCCCAGAAGTCAGAATTTCAAATTTCCAACCAAATCCTTATCAGGATGCAGTTGCATGCGTTTGCATAAAAAATCTGGATGCAGATAAATCACTAACACTGGCTAACCTTAGAATAGGTCAGCAATGTCTGATCAGTGGGGTGCGACACCTAGCACCCCTGCCAGTCAGCTGTTCTTGGTGCCAGCTGGAATTGCTGCCTTACAGAGCTGCTCTGTCTCCTATTTAGTGGCCATGGCCAGCTGCTGCACATTTTCCCCCCTATTCAAATCAAATGCACTATAGGGCCTCATGTATCATTACTGTGCATTATAGGGCCTCATGTATCATCACTGTGCACTATAGGGCCTCATGTATCATCACTGCATTATAGGGCCTCATGTATCATCACTGTGCACTACAGGGCCTCATATATCATCAGTGTGCACTATAGGGCCTCATGTATCATCACTGTGCACAATAGGGCCTCATGTATCATCACTGCATTATAGGGCCTCATGTATCATCACTGTGCATTATAGGGCCTCATGTATCATCACTGTGCACTACAGGCCCTCATATATCATCAGTGTGCACTATAGGGCCTCATGTATCATCACTGTGCACTATAGGGCCTCATGTATCATCACTGCATTATAGGTCCTCATGTATCATCACTGTGCAATATAGGGCCTCATGTATCATCACTGTGTACTATAGGGCCTCATGTATCATCACTGTGCACTATAGGGCCTCATGTATCATCACTGCACTATAGGGCCTCATGTATCATCACTGTGCATTATAGGGCCTCATGTATCATCACTGTGCATTATAGGGCCTCATGTATCATCACTGTGCACTATAGGGCCTCATGTATCATTACTGTGCATTATAGGGCCTCATGTATCATCACTGTGCATTATACGGCCTCATGTATCATCACTGTGCACTATAGGGCCTCATGTATCATCACTGTGCACTATAGGGCCTCATGTATCATCACTGCACTATAGGGCCTCATGTATCATCACTGTGCACTATAGGGCCTCATGACCAAAGATTTATCCAGCTGATAAATCCGTGGCTCAGAGGCAGTTAGTGGTAAGGGCAGCACGGGCAGATTTATCCACTGATATGATTCAGTGGATAAATCTGCCCATTTAATAGGACATTTACTCAGTAAGAAAGGAGGACGCTTTATTTTACTTCTAACACAAGTATGGATTGTCTACAATGGGGAGGCTGTTTAAGAGTGGACGTTAGAGTCTCTAAAGGGTATGCCACACTAAACAATATCGCTAACGGGATCGCTAAAAAACGTCACTATTTAGCGATCCCGTTAGCGATATTGTTCAGTGCGGCAGCTTCCAGCGACGAGCTTCCTGCTGTGATCTCGCTCGTCGCTGGAATCGTTCCGGACCCTATTTTCTCGTCGGCGCTCCCGCTGGGTAAGTATCTTATCGCTGTGTGGCACCTTTTCTTAGCGATTTAGCGGTACTTTTGTACCGCTAAAGTCGTTAAGAAGATCGCTAACGGCGATAGCGTCGGGAACTATATCGCTAAATGCGGTAGCATTTAGCGATATAGAAACAATCCCGCTAGCGATCGCATTAGTATGCGTCGTTATAGTGATCGCTAGCGGGATTGTTTAGTGTGGCAGTACCTTAAGACTTGGGATGATGTACAGTATGCTCTTATAATATGCGCAGCACTGGTTTTTATTGATGTATTCATTTATGTCTTTTGTATATTTTTTCTATTGTCCAAGACCTTGAAGTTCTACGTGGCAAGAGGGTTTGTTGAACGATTTTGATTAAGGCCCAGCTGTTGATTTCTGAAACTGAACCATACAGCGAGTAGTATTCTTAATATCCTTTATTTTCTACTACTTATACAGAACTTTAACAAATATAAAATTTGATGTTTCAAACATATTCCTATTTAAAAGTGTATGTATTTCACATGTTTGTCACGTTAGGCTAGTAAGAGTAAACCAGATTTATTTGCAGTGATTTTACAATGGGGGGGGCGCCGTTTTGCAGTTCGCCTCAGGCAGCAGAGAGGCTAGGTTCACCCCTGGGTCCAGCTCACCCCAAACCATCTCGATTGGGTTCAGGTCTAGTGACTGCGGAGGCCAGGTCATCTGGCGTAGCACCCCATCACTCTCCTTCTTGGTCAAATAGCCCGTACACAGCCTGGAGGTGTGTTTGGGGTCACTGTCCTGTTGAAAAATAAATGATGGTACAACTAAACGCAAACCGGATGGAATAGCATGCCTGTTGTGAATGTTTTGGAAATGAATTCTGAGCAGAAGCTCCCTCTGGTGGTTACAAACAGTACTGAACCATTCAATGAGGATTGGTAATCAGGATTCACAGACTGGCTTGATATAAGGGAGGTTCCCTCCCATCATGGTTGCCGGTGATCAATTGTTCTTGTCTCAACTGTGGTTCCTGGTTCACTTGGAAGCTTGCTGAGTCTTGCCTCTTCTTCTGCTTTCAGATAAGATATTTTCTGTTTTTGTGCTTACCATTTGCATATTTCTCGGCATTTCTGTGAGGTTAGCCAGGTTCCCCCCCGGGGGGCTTGGGCTCCTCTCAGTTCCTCTGGAGCCATTGTTATTTGTTCATTTGCCTTTTCCAGTTTTTTCAGTGGCTGCGGCTTAGTTTTGTTACACCAGAGAACTAATTTAGGTGGTAGAGGTCGTGTGATCTCAGGTGTTTTTGCAATCAGTAGCGCTGGCATTTTTTAGGGTTTTTTTGGATTGCAGTGAGTATCCTTTCTATCCTTTTCTGTCTAGGCAGATTGTGCCCCAGCGTTTGCTCATACTATTTTCTGTCTGTGTCTGTATTTCCTCTTGTCTAACCGCCATTACATGTTTGGGGGCTTCCTATGTTCTTTGGGGATCTGCTCCGGGGCAGATAGCTTTCCTCTATCTTTAGGTGTAGTTAATCTCTCAGGCTGTGACGAGGCGTCTAGGACCAACGTAGGAACGCTCCACGGCTGCCTTTAGTTGTGGTTTTTAGTCAGGGTACTGCATTCCAATAGATTCCAACCTCTCTGGTGTATTGCCGTTTTTTGCCTGCTCTCCTCAGCTACCAAAACATAACACATGCCGCTGCAAGATGCTGTGGTAGCCATGCTGGTTCAGTATGCTTTCTATTTTTAATAAATCCCTAACAGTGTCACCAGCAAAGCACCCCCACATCATCACAGCACCTCCTCCATGCTTTACGGTGGGAACCAGGCATGTAGAGTTCATCCGTTCACCTTTTCTGCGTCGCACAAAGACACGGTGGTTGGAACCAAAGATCTCAAATTTGGACTCATCAGACCAAAGCACAGATTTCCACTGGTCTAATGTCCATTCCTTGTGTTCTTTAGCCCAAACAAGTCTCTTCTGCTTGTTGCCTGTCCTTAGCAGTGGTTTCCTAGCTGCTATTTTACCATGAAGGCCTGCTGCACAAAGTCTCCTCTTAACAGTTGTTGTAGAGATGTGTCTGCTGCTAGAACTCTGTGTGGCATTGACCTGGTCTCTAATCTGATCTGCTGTTAACCTGCGATTTCTGAGGCTGGTGACTCGGATAAACTTATCCTCAGAAGCAGAGGTGACTCTTGGTCTTCCTTTCCTGGGGCGGTCCTCATGTGAGCCAGTTTCTTTGTAGCGCTTGATGGTTTTTGCAACTGCACTTGGGGACACTTTCAAAGTTTTCCCAATTTTTCGGACTGACTGACCTTCATTTCTTAAAGTAATGATGGCCACTCGTTTTTCTTTACTTAGCTGCTTTTTTCTTGCCATAATACAAATTCTAACAGTCTATTCAGTAGGACTATCAGCTGTGTATCCACCAGACTTCTGCACAACACAACTGATGGTCCCAACCCCATTTATAAGGCCAGAAATCCCACTTATTAAACCTGACAGGGCACACCTATAAGTGAAAACCATTCCCGGTGACTACCTCTTGAAGCTCGTCAAGAGAATGCCAAGAGTGTGCAAGCAGTAATCAAAGCAAAAGGTGGCTACTTTGAAGAACCTAGAATATAAGACATATTTTCAGTTGTTTCACACTTTTTCGTTAAGTACCGTATTTTTCGGACCATAAGACGCACTTTTTTTCCTCCAAATTTGGGAGGAAAGTGTGGGTGCGTCTTATGGTCGGAATGTAACATGTGGGGAGGGGGGCAGCAGTGGAGTGAGATTGCAAGAGGCAGGAAAAAATCCCCTCCACTGCAGGAAACCAGTGCTGGGGAAACCACTGGTCCTGATACTTAAAGTGCAGTGAATATTCATTAGCCGCTTCCCCGCCCACCTATCAGCTGAGCAGTGAGCGGAGTGGCAAATGACAGAGCCACATGGTTTCCCCAGAGATGGATTCCTGCAGCAGCTGGGGAGATCTGTGTCCGAAGTAGGAGGCAGCAGGAGCAGAGTGCAGCTGGAGGCATCGCATACCTGACAGCCTGGGGCTGTGCTGATGCGATGCTGAATGCTCCTGTGGAGGACCTGTGATGAGGTCATGAAGAGGGTGGGCTGGAGCATCACATGACCACACAAAGCTCTGTCTCTTCATGATGTCATCACAGGTCCTGCAGACACACTGCACAAGAAAGAATTAATTAAAAGGTTAGTAATTACAGCACATAAAAAAGCACTCTGCCATCCTGTGGACTATAACTCCCAGCATGCCATAGGATCTGCAGGACATGCTGGGAGTTATAGTTCTCCAATTGGATCTTAAAGCAGCACTCCAGTCTTATTTTTCAGTGCTGGAGTGTGGCTTTAAATATAAGCCCTGTGCCCCCATTCTTAGGCCGGGGTCACACATGCGAGAAATTTGCACGATTTTTGTGCGAGTCTCTCGCATGAACACCCAGCACAGCCGCCAGCACTCGGACCACAGTGTGCAGCTGCATGCTCCAGTCTGAGTGCAGGCAGCAGTGCCGGGTGTTCATGCGAGAGACTCGCATGAAAATCGTGCAAATTTCTCGCATGTGTGACCCCGGCCTTATACTCACCCTCCAGCGTCTTCATATAGTACTTTACAGACACCACAATGGTCCCGCAGCACCATCTCCTACCCGTAGCTTCCAACACAATAACATACTATTATATATAATAACACCACATATAATAGTATGTTATTAAATATTTTACCACATTTTTTGCTTCAAATATATTTTCCACCTCTAAAACTTGGGTGCGTCTTATAGTCCGAAAAATACGGTATATAATTCCACATGTGTTAATTCATAGTTTTGATGCCTTCAGTGTGATTCTACAATTTTCATAGTCATGAAAATACAGAAAAATCTTTGAATGAGAAGGTGTGTCCAAACCTTTGGTCTGTACTGTATGTACCATGTATATGTGATCCATCAGCAAACTTGCTGATTACTGGGGATTCGACTACTGGGCCCCCCAGCTCTATTCATTATCTATAGAGCTGCTGAGCGCTGTGCTCGGCTATTTCCATCAGTTCCTTAGACAATGAATAGAGCAGATATCAGATGATACAGATACCAGACATATAATGTAATATATTAAATACATGGTTGGCCTCTGCTCTCTCCATTATCTATAGAGCTGCTGAGCGCTGCGCTCAGTTATTTACATCAGTTACATAGACAATGAATAGAGCAGATACCAGATGACACAGATAACAGACGTATAATGTAATATATACATGGTCGGGCTCTGCCGCTTCCAACAGTTATCACGTAAGCACGAGGAGGCGCTCTGCACACTTGCTGTCATGTGCCAACTAGAGTGTCAGCCATGTCTGCAGTGTTCTATTCACTAACAGCTGACACTAGTTGTCACCTAACTAGCAAGTCTTACTGTGCTGGAACCAGCAGAACCAAATGCTAACCGATATATATATATTTATTTATACTTATTACACACACATACAGTATATATCTCCATCTCAGTGAAAAAATATAAATAAATATATTTTTTAGAGGTGTGGGGGGCCAAATAGAACTTTTGCTATGGGGCCCTGTGATTGATTAATGAGGGCAATCTGTCTTGTTTCTCGGAGCCCGAGGCTTCAGTGGTCCCATTGCCAGATCGTTCTCATCATAACAGTGTACTGGGCAGGGAGGGGGCCCAGACACATTTCTTGCACAGGGGCCCCAAGCTGTCAGTGTCTGCCTCTGGCTTGAAACCACAATAGGTTTATTAACACTCCAGGTTTTTCATAGAAATTAAAGCAATTTGGAAGGAAAAATTTTACTTTTTCCCACAAAAATGTTGCTAGAGTCCCAAATTTTGCGTTATCACAAGGGTAACAGAAGAAAATAGACTACAATTTGGTGTGCATTTTTTCCTGAGTACGCTGATACCCCATAAAACCACTGTTTGGTCACACAGCATTGCTCGTAAGCGCATGAGCCCCATTTGACTTTTGGAACGCAAAATTGTCTGAAATCTATAGCAGACGCCAAGTTGTGTTTGGAGAGCCCCTGATGTTCTTGAACAGTGGAAACCCCTCACAAGTGACCCCATTTTGGAAACTAGACCACTCAAGGAATTTATCTAGCTCTGTGGTGAACACCTTCTACTTCACAGAATTTTATAACATTGAGCGATGAAAATGAAACAACACATTTTTCCACAAAAATTTTGCTTCAAGCCCATATTTTTTATTTTCACAAGGATAACAGAAAAAAATGGACCAAAAAATTTGTTTAGCAATTTCTCCTGAGTACATCGGTTTAACATATGTGGTGGAAAACTGATGTTTGGAAGGATGGCAGAGCTTGGAAGGGAAGAAACGCCATTTGACTTTTGGAACTCAAAATTGGCTAGAATAGATAGCAGTCTCCATGTCGCGTTGCAGAGCCCCTGAGGTGCCTAAACAGTGGAAACCCCCAACAGATTACACCATTTTGGAATCCACATCCCTCAATGAATTTATTTAGAAGTGTGGTAAGCAACTTGAACTCACAAGTGCTCAACAGAATTGTATAACGTTGAGCTTTAAAATGAAAATATACATTTTTCCTACAAAAATGTTGTTATTGCCCCACATTTTTCATTTTCACAAGGTTAATTGGAGAAAACTGACAACTTGTTGTGCAATTTCTCCTGAGTACACTGATACCCCATATGAAATGGAAAACTACTGTTTGGGTGCACGGAAGGGTTCAGAATGGAAGGAGCACCATTTGAATTTTGGAATAGTTTGAGGGCTCCATGTCACATTTGAAGAGCACCTGACATGCCAAAACAGCAGAAACCCCCAGTAGCGACCCCATTTTGGAGACTACACCTCTTGAGAAATTCATGTAGGTGTGTAGTGAGTATTTTTAAACCTCAGGTAATTCACAGAATTGTATAACAATGGGCTGAGTTAATGAAAAATTACCATTTTTTTCACAAAATGTTGCTTTGGCCCAAAGTTTTTAATTTTCAGAAGGGGTAATAGGAGAAATTGAACATTATTGTTTCTCCTGAGTACGCCAATACCCCATATGTGGTCAAAAACTACTTTTGAGGCACAGTGCAAAGCTCACAAGGGAAGGAGCGCCATATTGTAGTGCACATTTTACTGAAAAGGTTTGAGGTGCCATGTCACATTGGCAGATCATCTGAGGTGCCAGAAAACAGACCCCAACATAAGTGACCCACTTTACAAACTACACCCATGTAGGAGTGCAGTCAGCATACTGACACTAAATGTGCCTCACAGAATTTTATACCATTGGGCGGTGAAGAAAGAATAATTAAATTTTTATCACTAAAATGTTGTTTTAGCCCCAAGTTTTTAAATTTTTTAAGCACTAATAAGATAAAAAGGATCTCAGTTTGTTGTGCAATTGTTTGTGCGCCAATACCCTACATGTAATCGGAAATACTTTTCAGTCACAGTGGAAAGCTCCATAATTTAGTACAGATTTTGTTATGGATTGTGGGTGCCATGCCACTGTAAGAAGATAAACAGGAACAGTGTTATCGGGTCGGGATACGCTCTGGAGCTGGAACTATCGGGGTAGTTACTACTGTTGTCGGTGGACGACTTATCTGTGTGGGGAGGGCCTGAGCACCTGACAGAAAGGGGGCGTGGGAAGATAGAAGGAGCTGAGCGTGGGAACAGGAGAGATTTGGCAGGAAGGCAATTACAGAGTACGACGAAGGTTGACTCCCTCTCCTCCACTCCGATTTTGACCGCCACCGACGCCAGCTCCCAACAGACTGACTCACCCTTACTGTCATTACCAGGTGCCCTTCCACAGACCCGATCCATAACGTGCAGTGGACATTTCTTGTTTTCCTGAACTTTGTGAGTCCATGCGAGGCCTTGTCACCCCTGCGGTCTGTACGGCTTTGTGCTCCCGGTGTACTGCGTCACTCCTGAGGAATCAGCAGAAGGAGCTGCATCCATGCATCATCGGACCCAAGACCAAGAGATCCGGATACTTCGGAACGGTCAGGAGACAGTGCATCTCGATTCTACACAGCAGAGCCAGAGACTTTGTTCACGGACTATGACGCCGTCGGGATCTGTTCCAACCGTTCCCCAACAAGAACTGCAATCCATAAATCATCACTCTCTTTTCCCCTTCTCGCTTTGTGTATTGTATATTTGTTTGTGCTAGTCCAGTTCCCATATCTAGTGTGTTTTTGCCAAAACTTCTCCCTGCGTGGAGATTTCCTTGAGTTCTAAGATAAACATTGTTTTTTAAAGTAAATTCTTGTTAACCCCTTCTCTGCCTCCTGCTATTTACTGCATCCGATGAACCTTTACATTTTGGCGTAGTCAGCAGGATGCAGTCCAGCACCAGCAGCATAGAGTCGGCAGAACAGGCAGCTGGGCCCAAGACCAGTATCTCTGTGGAGCTGGATGAAGCGCATGAGGGGTATGTTAAGAATGCACCCGATGACCCCCACGTTAGAGGCTGAGGTGGCCATTATGGCCCTGGATGGGAGGCCAGAGACTCCTTGATGCTACGTGCCCCCCGAGAACGTGACACGCTAACCAAAGTACTTCAGATTCTGAAGGCGACTCACGGGGACCCCACTGATGTAGGGGTTAGATCGGCCCATGACGACCAAACCACTTTCCAGGAAACTGATCATGTAGGAATGCTCGGACCTGACACCCATAATGTGGTGGTGCACCATCTTGCTGGAAAAACTCAGGGAACACGCCATCTTCAGTTTCCTGGAAAGTGGATTGGTCGTCATGGGCCAGTTGAATGGCCACCAAGGTCTCCCGATCTGACCCCATTAGACGTTTATCTTTGGGATTATCTGAAGGCAATTGTCTATGCTGTGAAGAAACGAGATGTGCAGCATCTGAAACAACAGATACTGGAAGCCTGTGCTAGCATTTCTTCTGCGGTGTTGCTATCAGTGTGTCAAGACTGGGAGAACAGGGTTGCATTGACAATCCAACACAAGGGGCAGCACTTTGAAGACATTTTACAAGTGGTCATAAACTTGTAAATAACTCATGAAATAATAAATTTACATTAAAACAAAGCACACCATTGTTTTCTTGTGAAATTCTCAATAAGTTTGATATGTCTCATGACCCTCTTCCCTTTGAAAAAAATAAAGTTGGATCCAAAATGGCTGACTTCAAAATGGCCGCCATGGTCACCACCTATCTTGAAAAGTTTTTCCCCTCCCATATTCTAATGTGCCACATACATGAAGTTGATATCACCAACCATTCCCATTTTATTTAGGTGTATCCATATAAATGGCCCACCCTGTATAATAGACCCCATATAATACTCCATACAGTATATAATGAGCCCCATATAATGCTCCATACAGTATTTAACCCTTTCTGACATTGGACGTACTGTCCCGTAAATGTGCACTGGGCCCGTATGACGATGGACGGGATAGTACAGTCATGGACAAAAGTTTTGAGAATGACACAAATATTAATTTTTACAAAGTCTACTGCTTCACTTTTTCTAATGGCAATTTGCATATACTCCAGAATGTTATAAAGAGTGATCAGCTTAACAGCAATTACTTGCAAAGTCAATATTTGGCTAGAAAATTAACTTTATCCCCCAAAACACATTTCAACATCATTGCAGCCCTGCCTTAAAAGGACCAGCTAACCTCTTTTCAGTGATTGCTCCATTAATACAGGTGTGGGTGTTGATGAGGACATGGCTGGAGATCAATCTGTCATGAATAAGTAAGAATGACACCACTGGACACTTTAAAAGGAGGCTGGTGCTTGGCATCATTGTTTCTCTTCTGTTAACCATGGTTATCTCTAAAGAAACATGTGCAGTCATCATTGCAATGCACAAAAATGGTTTAACAGGGAAGAGTATCACAGCTAGAAAGATTGCATCTCAGTCAACAATCTATCGCATCATCAAGAACTTCAAGGAGAGAGGTTCCATTGTTGCCAAAAAGGCTCCAGGGCGCCCAAGAAAGACCAGCAAGCGCCAGGACAGTCTCTTAAAAGTGTTTCAGCTGCAGGATCGGGCTACCAGCAGTGCAGAGCTTGCTCAGGAATGGCAGCAGGCAGGTGTGAGTGCATCTGCACGCACTGTGAGGCGGAGACTCTTGGAGCAAGGCCTGGTCTCAAGGAGGGCAGCAAAGAAGCCACTTCTCTCCAGAAAAAACATCATGGACAGACTGATATTCTGCAAAAGGTACAGGCAGTGGACGGCTGAGGACTGGGGTAAAGTTATTTTCTCTGATGAATCCCCTTTTCGATTGTTTGGAACATCAGGAAAACGCCTCATTTGGAGAAGACAAGGTGAGCGCTACCACCAGTCTTGTCTCATGCCAACTGTTAAGCATCCTGAAACCATTCATGTGTGGGGTTGCTTCTCAGCCAAGGGAATCGGCTCTCTCACAGTCTTGCCTAAAAACACAGCCATGAATAAAGAATGGTACCAGAATGTCCTCCAAGAGCAACTTCTCCCAACCCTCTAAGAGCAGTTTGGCGATCAACAATGCCTTTTCCAGCATGATGGAGAACCTTGCCATAAAGCAAAGGTGATAACTAAATGGCTCAGGGAACAAAACATAGAGATGTTGGGTCCATGGCCTGGAAACTCCCCAGATCTTAATCCCATTGAGAACTTGTGGTCAATCATCAAGAGACGGGTGGACAAACAAAAACCTAAAAATTCTGACAAAATGAAAGCATTGATTGTGCAAGAATGGACTGCTATCAGTCAGGATTTGGTCCAGAAGTTGATTGAGAGCATGCCAGGGAGAATTGCAGAGGTCCTGAAGAAGAAGGGTCAACACTGCAAATATTGACTTGCTGCATTAACTCATTCTAACTGTCAATATAAGCTTTTGTTACTCATATGTTTGCAATTATATTTCTGTCTGTGATAAAAACATCTGTCAAACACACATAAAAACCAGAGGGCAGCAGATCATGTGAAAAAATAATATTTGTGTCATTCTCAAAACTTTTGGCCATGACTGTACGTCATCGCGATCAGCTGCGCTCACGGGGGAAGTTCGGCCGATAGCGGTCGGGTGTCAGCTGATTCTCACAGCTGACACCCGGCACTAAGTACCAGGAGCGGTCACGGACTGCTCTCGGCACTTTAACCCCCGGAAAAACACTGCGACCAAACATGATCGCAGCGTTTCGGTGGCTGCAGAGGGGCGGACAGACCCTTTGCTTTGGATGGGAGACCCTGCGGTTGCTGCGGGGTCCTGATTGCTGCCATGAAGCCCTGATGTCGTCACGACGACATCCGGGTCTCCTGACCTGAGGGACTTCCTGTCATGCGCAGTGATGACCAGGAAGTCTCTCAGGTCAGTGTTATAGGAGCTGAGCCCATTGGGGACAGTGCTGAAAATGTGAAAAGTGAAATATGTGTCTTTGTTGTAATCTCTGCAACCAAGTACTGGCTGGAGAAAATGTCAAGTCGGTCTGGGCCAGATGAAAAAGTGAAAGATTCTATCAGAAAGAACGTCAGCGGTAAGTCACCATCTATAACTGTACTGTGCTCTCCTATATGTTCCGTAGGACAGGTATCTACCACTGACCATATGGCAATAATATCAATATCGGTCATAGAGATTATTTTCAGCAACAGCGCGATCATCTGCTGATGGTGAACCTGGCGGCCATTTTGAAGTCAGCCATTTTGGATCCAACTTTATTTTTTTCAATGGGAAGAGGGTCATGTCACACATCAAACTTATCGAGAATTTCACAAGAAAAACAATGGAGTGCTTGGTTTTAACATAACTTTATTCTTTCATGAGTTATTTACAAGTTTATGACCACATATAAAATGTGTTCAAAGTGCTGCCCATTGTGTTGGATTGTCAATGCAACCCTCTTCTCCCACTCTTGACACACTGATAGCAACACCGCAGAAGAAATGCTAGCACAGGCTTCCAGTATCCGTTGTTTCAGATGCTGCCATCTCGTATCTTCACAGCATAGACAATTGCCTTCAGATGACCCCAAAGATAAAAGTCTAATGGGGTCAGATCAGGAGACCTTGGTGGCCATTCAACTGGCCCATGACCAATTCACTTTCCACGAAACTGTTCATGTAGGAATGCTCAGACCTGACACCCATGTGATGGTGCACAATCTTGCTGGAAAAACTCAGGGAACGGCCATCTTCAGTGCATAAAGAGGGCAACACATCATCATGTAGCAATTTCAGCTATCCAGTGGCATTGAGGTTTCCATTGATGAAGAATGGCCCCACTATCTTTGTACCCCATATACCACACCATACCATCAATTTTTGTGTTCCAACAGTCTTGGAGGGATCTATCCACTGTGGGGCCATCATACTGTGTGTGAGGCCATTATGCTGTAGGAGGGCTAGTGGAGCCATTATACTGTGTGCGGGTCATTTTACAGAATGAACTTGATACAAAATAAAAAGTAATTAATAAAATGAATAAATGTCCATGAGCTCACTGTGGTAACTCACACTTAATTGTTGTCTCGTACTCACTTTTAGGGCCTGTACACATGTTGCGGATTTGCCTGCGGATTTTTCCGCACAGAATCCGCACCTCTTGGCAGAAAACGCAGGTGTGGTTTTGGCGCAGTTTTGCCTTTGAATTGTCTGCGTTTTTTACAGCAATAAAGATATATAAACTTTGACAAACTTGACTGAGGAAAAAAAACAAATGTGATGTCATTTCCTTGTCCAACCCCTTCTCTTCCATTCTCCATTATAAACAGCTGACATCTGCCAGCGCCTATTAACTAGTTAAATCCCGCTGTCAAAGCTGACATTTAACGAGCGCTTCCGGCCGCCGGGCCGGAAATGAGCGCATCGCCGACCCCCGTCACGTGAACGGGGGTCGGCGACGCGTTCCCTTGATAGCCAGAGGTCTCATAGAGACCTCTATGGTTGTTGTCGGCACGTTGCTGTGAGCGCCGCCCGGCAGTCGGCGCTCACAGCAATGCAGTAAATCTGCTACATATGGGCGATCTGCTCATCACCCATATGTAGCAGAGGCGATCGAGTTGTGCATGCTTCTAGCCTCCATTGTTGAAGCATGCCAAAAGTAAAACAAAAAAGTAAAAAAATTTAAAAAACTAAAAAAAACATAAAAAGTTCAAATCACCCCCCTTTCACCCCAATCTAAATAAAACAATAAAAAATAAATCATACATACACATATCGCCGCATTCAGAATTACCCAATCTATCAATAAAAAAAAAAGGATTAACCAGATTGATTTTTGTTCTTGCGACGAAATTTAGCAAAGCACCAGAATTACATTTTTTTGGTCACCACGACATTGCATTAAAATGCAATAACAGGCGATCAAAAGAACATCTCTGCACAAAAGTGGTGTCATTAAAAATGTCAGCTCGGCACGCAAAAAATGAGCCCTCACCCGGCACCAGATCACGAAAAATGGAGACGCTACGGGTCTCGTAAAATGGAGCAATTTTTTATTTTTAGCAAACTTTGGAATTTTTTTTCACCACTTAGATATAAGAGAACCTAGACATGTTTGGTGTCTATAAACTCGTAATGACCTGGAGAATCATAATGGCAGGTCAGGTTTAGCATTTAGTGACCCTAGCAAAAAAAAAAACAAACAAAAAACAAGTGTGGGATTGCACTTTTTTTGCAATTTCACAGCACTTGGAATTTTTTGCCCGTTTTTGAGTACACGACATGGTAAAACCAATGGTGTCGTTCAAAAGTACAACTTGTCCCGCAAAAAATAAGCCCTCACATGGCCATATTGACGGAAAAATCAAAAAGTTATGGCTCTGGAAAGAAGGGGAGCGAAAAACGAAAACGCAAAACCGAAAAAAAATAAAGTTTTTTTTGTTTTAGACCATTTTTTGGGGGTGGGGGTTTAACCAAAGGGGCATGGTAAAAAAATTTGCGTGGGCTCCCGCGCAATTTTCTGCGCCAGAGTGGGAAAGCTGACGACTGTGGTCTGGTATTTGTAGCCAGGAGGGGCGCCAATATCCATGGCCCCTTCCTAGGCCATGAATATCAGCCCGCAGCTGTCTGCGTAGCCTTTACTGGCTATAAAAATAGGGGGACCCAAAAAAAGACTGGGGTCCCCCTATATTTTTATAGCCAGAAAGACTACGCAGACAGCTGCGGGCTGATATTCATAGCCTAGGAAGGAGCCATGGATATTGGCGCCCCCCCTGGCTACAAATACCAGCACCCAGCCGCCCCAGAATTGGCGCATCTCTAAGATGCGCCAATTCTGGCACTTAGCCTCTCTCTTCCCACTCCCCTGTAGCGGTGGGATATGGGGTAATAAGGGGTTAACGTCACCTTTGATTGTTAGGTGACATTAACCCAGGTTAATAATGGAGAGACGTCAATAAGACGCCGATCCATTATTAATCCGAAAGTAATAAAAGGTAAAATAAAAGACACAGATATTAGATAAAAATACTTTAATGAAATAAATAAAAAAGTTTTTGACCAAATTTTGTTTACCTGGTATCCGACCAAAGCCCTCGCTCTCCTAGGAAAAAAAAAAAATAACAAAGCAATTGTATACTCCCTGGTCTGACGCAGTCCATTAATATCGAGTGTCCCTCGACGATCTGCCATGGAGAACAGTCACATCAGGAGATGTGAGTGCTCTCCACGGCTCCGGCAACACACTGACAGAGCTAAGCTCCTGCAGTATGTTACTGCGCATGCGCGAGAGTTTACTGGAGTTCATTGACTCCAGTACTCTCGCTTTACGGCACAGCTGCGTGGGAAAATTCTCACGCAGCTCTAGTGCCGTAAAGAGACAGCACGGAGCTGCAGAACTCCGGGCAGTGTATCGCTGGAGGACAGAACAGATCGCCGTGGGACACTCGATTAGGATTTCTGCGGACCAGGGAGTATTTATTGCTTTATTTTTTTGGATTTCTTCCTAGGGGACCGAGGGCTTCGGGGAAGGTGTGCTGTATGGTGAGTATGTACTCTGTGTTGCATGTACTGTCTGTCATGTATGTTACGTGTATGTGTTGTGTTTTTTTCACTCACGATTGTGCTCAGTCACGGGACACAGGGACTACTACTCCCATCCTATAGCTGGGTGGAAGTAGCAGTCCCATACGGCGACTGAGCACAATTCTCGCACTATTGTCGCATGGGGACCGACAGACTTGCACAGACAGACGCACACAGACAGACTTCACACACACAGACACACACATACGTACAGACGGCCTACATCCATCCCCATGCGACGATAGCCCTCCATGCTGCTTGCAGCATGGCGAAGTCTTCTCACACACACACACACAAATCTCCGCCCACACACTTCCTCCCGCCTGACATCACTTCCCCCTTTGACAACCCAGTCCGCAGCAAAACCGCAGATCTTCTTTCCACTGCTGCGGGTTTTGACGGACATAATGGAAGTCAATGGGTGCGGAAACGCTAATGAACCGCAAAAGAATTGACATGCTGCGGAAAAAAACGCGCAGTGAATCCGCGCGTTTTTTTCCGCAGCATGTGCACAGCAGACCTGCGGTTCCCATAGGAATATATTGGATGTGCACTGTGCTGCGGGTTGTATGCGTTTCCGCACGGTGAAAAACGCAGCGGAAACGCATCTAAAAACGCAACGTGTGCACAGGCCCTTTAGATCCAGAGAGCTTCCTTATTTAATAGCGGTTTTCTCCAAGTTCCTCCTCGTCTCGTTCTATCAACTCTCTTAAATCCAAAGAAGATAAAAAATCCTGACAGCGTTGATGAACTTGCAGAAACTCACAGCAATAGATCTGCGTGGCCCTCCTGGCTTTCACAAAATGCCGGCAGAGCCCCCCGCACCACTGCCGAACCTGTCGCACCAGCCTGGGAAGGGAGGCTGCATTGCCCTGCAGCGTCGGACTGGGACCGCAGCAGAATCGCCTGATTCCTGCTGCCGCCACAGTATTTGTAAGTATATTCCAACTATAAGACGCACCCTCATTTTCCCCAAAAATTTTTTGGGAAAAAAGTGCGTCTTCTGGTCCGAAAAATACGGTATATGGACACAAAACAGGGATCACCAAACAATAAACAATTTTTTATTAGAGAACACATACAATTTAAAAACACTTTAAATAGTCCACAACATGGACTGAAAAAAATCAAGATCCATAATAAAGAATATAATACTCGAGGACCCATTAGCCTAATAAATGACAGTCAGAGTATCAAGCAAATCCCTGGAATAAAGGGCATCAATGTGTAACACTTATTAGACAGAGAAATATGCCCTATTTACCATATATAAATGCTGTCAGCACAATAGCTGCACCATGCCACAGTGAGAGCAAAGCAATCTGTACAATATCAGCACCAAAACGTGCAGAATCACCAGTGGCATGGTAAAATGAAAAACCATGGGAACATGATAAAGAAAACACAAGGATATAGAAACATGATACTCAGCCCTGACCAGGTGCTACAGTCGCCCCTGTGTACAAACCCGAAGTGTCTTCCTCAAGGTAAGTATGCCAGCAATGGAGTGTTAAACTTACATATAGGGTAAAGGTACTGCCACACTAACAATCCCGCTAGCGATCACGATAACGACGCATACTAATGCATCGCTAGCGGATTGTTTCTATATCGCTAAATGCTGCCACATTAGCGATATAGTAACGACGCTATCGCCGTTAGCGATCTTCTTAACGACTTTAGCGGTACAAAAGTACCGCTAAATCGCTAAGAAAAGTGCCACACAGCGATAAATACTTACCCAGCGGGAGCGCGACGAGAAATAGGTCCGGAGCGATTCCAGCGACGACGAGATCACGCAGGAAGCTCGTCGCTGGAAGCTGCGCACTGAACAATACGCTAACGGATCGCTAAATAGTGACTTTTAGCGATCCGTTAGCGATATGTTTAGTGTGGCATACCTTAAGTAATCAAAGTTAATAAATGAGTAAATCATACCAGCTGTTGCGGCGACGAGGTAAAGACATGTGTTCAGTCATTCGGTATTCTATCACACCAGTGCATCATTACAGCTGAGCTGTGTTCCCCGAAGTGAGGAGTGCATCACTTCGTACAGATATCCCCAATGCGCATGCGTCAGATACGTAGCGGCCGGAAGTCAGTGACCCGGCACACAACGGAAAAATAAGGAGCCAAGCGCATGCGCAGTTCGCCGACACTGGCATACAGTATTGAAGTCCTAATAAGTTTATGAGATGCGCTGCGCTGAGCCCACATCTGCCCGTAGGGTGTTACTATAAGCTATAAGATCCCACATACACACCGAGATGGCTATAATACCTGTCATACATGTCTAGATTGGATGAACAGTTATTTTTAGATCATTCTCATAAAAAAACAATAAGTATATGCAATACTCAGATGTATGTAATATGATAAGCCCACAAAGAGAGCTTATAGAGATATTAAATTTTAACGTTCAGGATCTACCAAGTACACTCCAATATTCAGAATCAATCCAGAGTGCAACAGGTGGACCAGTCTGAACAACTCTGCAGTGAGTCATGTATAAGACACACTAAAATAGATACAGAAACCATATATCTCATGTTAAGCTCTCCAATCCCCACAGATTGCCATGAAGACTACCATATTAAAAAAGTTTGGGTTCTGAGTGCACCAGGTAGAACAGTCTGAACAATTAAGCAAATAGTTTTGTATGAAGAGGACTATATCAAGTATAAAGACCATACAAATTCAATGGTAAGCTATTTGATCCACACAAACTCCTATCTTATTGACCGGGCAAGAACACCACACAATCAGAGGGGTTAAGCCAATGAACAGACACTGGGGAGATTGTAGTACTTTAGTATGGGGTCCTAAGATTTCTATGAACACCCCTGCTTGCAGGGCAGTAATAATGAGGGTGATCTGGCTTGTTGCTCGTAGCCTGAGGCTCCAGGGGTCCCATAACCAGATTGCCCTCATCATAAGCAGCATACCGGGCAGGGAGGGGGGCCCAGACCCATTTCTTACACAGGGGTGCCAAGCTGTCAGTCTGCCCCTGTTGGATGGGCTAGAATGGGTACATGGAGGGACCAGGATCTATATATGGTGGAGCCAGGATGGATATATGGGGGGTCAGGATGGATATATAGGGGAGCCAAGATATACACAGAGCTCCTGTGTATATTGTCACTGGCGATCACTGTATTACCTGTACACTATACACTATATACAGAGCTCATGTGTATAATGTCATTGTTACTCACTGTATTGCCTGTACACTGACACTGTATACAGAGCTCCTGTGTGTAATGTCACTAGTGATCACTGTATTACCTGCACACTATATACAGAGCTCCTGTGTATAATGATCACTGTATTACATGTACAGTATGAGCCCCATATAGTCTATTTACAGTTTGAGACTCTATATAGCTTCCTATATAACAGTGTGAGCCCACACATAGACTCCTATGTAGTTAGCCCCTATTAGCCTCCTACATACAATATGAGCCCGCATATAGCTCCCTATATACAATGCGCCCCTATATAGCCTCCTCTAGAGTGTGAGCCTGCACACAGCCTCCTATATACAGTATGAGCCCTCAAATAGCCTCCTATATACAGTACTATCCCTCACATCTCATACACATAATAGAAAAAAAAACACCACATACAGACATACTCGCCTCGCTCCCCCGGCGCTCTGCTCTGGACCACGAGGCTACACTTCTACTGGCCAGTGCACATATGCGAGCTTGATTACATCTTCGCGCTGGCACAGCAGAAGCGACGGAAGCTCCCCTGGAGGTGCGCTGCCATTGTGTATCGCAGGCAGCGCAACGCCAAGAAAGCTCCCTGCTGGGATATGTGCACCGCAGATAGCGGCGCACAAAACATTATAATGAAGGCAATCTAGCGATGGGCCCTGGGTGGTGGCCCAGATTGTTCTCATTATATACTGTCTACGTTGCTAACCCCTCTATGTTCCCCAAAGAGCCAACACTACCTCACGTGTACAAGTAGCTGACATAGCAACTGTAATTACAATATACAGGGGTTAGACAAAATAATGGAAACACCTGGAAACATCAACAAAAGTTAGTTTAATATGGTGTAGGTCCACCTTTTGCGGCGATTACAGCCTCAATTCTCTGAGGTATGGATTCATACAAGGTGTGAATTGTTTCCAAAGGAATTTTAGCCCATTCTTCAGTTAAAACACCCTCCAGTTCTTTGAGCGACGATGGCGGCGGAAATCGACGTCTAACTTGAATCTCTAAAATCGACCATAAATGCTCAATAATGTTGATTTCTGGGGATTGTGGGGGCCAAATGAGATGCTCAACTTCATTAGAATGTTCCTCGTGCCATGCTTTAAGGATTCTAGCTGTATGAATTGGTGCATTATCATCCTGAAAGATGGCGTTCCCCTCCAGGAACAGTGCTTGAACCATTGGATGCACTTGGTCACCCAAAATGCCTAAATAATCGTGGCTGTTAATCCATGAAGGGATATCTTTGGCCCGGCGGATCTCCACGAAAATAGCACCCCACATCATCACAGAACCTCCGCCATGTTTTACGGTTGGGAGAACAGTCTGGATGGAATGCTTCTTTAGGCTGTCTTCAAACGTACACTCGGCTGGAGGTCAGAAATAGGGTAAACGATGATTCGTCTGAGAATATCATATTTCCACTGCTCGAGGGACCAATTCTGGAGGGTTCTTCACCACTCTAAACGCATGGAAACATTTGTCATTCAGAGCAGCAGTTTTCGAATTGCAGCTCTTCCATGGAATCCAGATTTGTTCAGCTCCCGACGAAAGTTTTCGTGGAAACTGGGTTCTGTAGGTGTTCATTGAGCTCAGCAGTGATTTTTGGAGCTGTGGTCTTGCGATCCTCTCTCACAATGCGCTTTAGAGTCCGACGGTCTCTCTGTCAACTTCGACTTTCAGCCGGACCTGTGCTTTGCTGCAGACGTTTTTCTTTCTCTTTCAAACGCAGTCATTACTTTGGAGACAGTACCTCTTGACAAGCCAAGCATTCAGGCACTTTCGGTTACACTAGCGCCTGCCATACCAGCACCAACAATTTGGCCTCTTTGAAAATCCGAGAGGTCTGCCATTGGTATCAGGTTCTCATCAATGTTCTTACAATTCTGCAAAACAAACAGTTAATTTACATACACATATCACATTTTATCAACTACAAAACATTACCATATGTCAGGGTTTGCATGTTTATAACATGTTCGAAGATTATGATGCCAAAACGTTAGGTGTTTCCATTATTTTGTCCAACATCTGTATATAGGTAATGGATCAGATGTTTTATCAACTGTTGCTCCAACCTGAAACTCGCCAGCAAAGACGCACCACTTGAACTGCCAAATTCAACCGTGGTGGTAAGGGCAATGACAACTGTCTTTAGTGATGATGTCGCAGATAATCGTGTGGTGGACTGGAACCAGATCATGGTGACGAGGAGGTAATGTAATCAGAGGAGGAGGCTAGTGGTGTCAGCGATACAGAGTGGAGCCTACGTTCATCCAAAAGATCTTTGAAGGGAAAATCTGCTCCTTCTGTGGTCAGCTTGGGAACAGTTGATGATGCAACTGTTGGTGGAGAAGGCTAAACCGTGCCTAAAAACCCTGGGTGTTGACATGGTGGCGGCATGTTGTATGTATGGCATCTCAAGTGGGAATTATTTTTCACATTTTGGGTGACAAATTTTTTTCAGCATGTAGGCTCTGCAGGAGTAAAATAAGCCATGGACATACTGTATATTCAAGCTCAAATAGAATAGGAACCGCAGCGCCTCATCAGAATATGAAATGGTATCACCTGTTCACGTGGGAGAAGCAAGCTGATATTTTGAGTAATAATGATGCATCACAGCAAGTAGGAGAGGTGGTGAAACGTCCACGATTGGTCCTTAGTTCTGGTGTTTTTTTAAATGATGGAGTTAAAACTGCTTCTTCTACATTTCATAGATGACTTAAGGCTGATAGGGACATTGTCACATGGAAAAGGATGTGCAGGAAAGAGAAGAGCAGGAAGAGAAGGAGCAGCAGCAGTCGGATATGGAGGGGGACATTTGAGGGGGATATTGCAAAGCATAGGACAAGGCTAACAGTTTCAAATTAATGACAATCACAGTAGGGTGCAGAAAGTGAATCAGAGGTGGGCCTTGATTATGCTTGAGTGCTTGACATGCTGTACGCTTGATTGCTTGGTCTGACAAGAGTATCATTAGCATGAAATAAAGGGTTGATTATTGGATAGCCATACTTTTGGACCCTTGCTATAAAAACAACATTGGGGTTCTTTTCTAACTTCCAAAAGGAAGTCTAAATTGGTGCATTACCAAGATCAGCTATGTTCCCTGACTGGCAAGGCTTTTGCTGATCAGGTATTTTCCAACTGCATGTCTGAGCAGGAATTCCTTTCTATATTCCCCACAGAGCCAATGGTCCCTTGTGTGTACAAGTAGCTGAGACAACAGCAGTGATTACAATATATATAAAATGATGAACCAGAGGTTTTACCAGCATAGGCTAAATCAATTATTTACAAATTGACAAAGGCTAATAATCCCTAACTAAAGACTTATAAAATATAACTTTTTTCTTTTTAATAAGAGGAATTGTAATGCAGTTAAAAAGATTAGCAGGTAGAATGCATGGGATACAGTATACACACTGCCAATCAGATACACACAGGGTAACTCTTTGTCTGATCAGGTGATTCCTTTAACAATTATTGCAACTTTCATTTGATGTCAGGCTTTGTGCGGCAGCGGACCTACACTCACTTACCGATATACAATTATCAATTTGTAGATTGTGAGCCCTCGCCAGCAGGGACCTCTCTCCTCCTGTACCAGTCGTGACTTGTATTGTTTAAGATTATTGCACTTGTTTTTTATAATGTATACCCCTTTTCACATGTAAAGTGCCATAGAATGGCGCTATAATAGTAAATAATAATAATTAATGACCACCCACATATAACCTATGCTTTTCAAAATCTGCATTAGCCTTTTTTCATTCGCAGATGCACTGAGCCCTGACCCCATGGACTTCCGGGTCAACAGATTGGTTCTAGTTTGCCATGGGTGTACTGTTCTGTCCTTCCAAGTGTACTGTCAGAAAGGATATTCAAAGGCTTTGTCATGCTTCAGCTGACCAGATTATTCTCCGCAAGTGTAAAAATCCTTATATTTCTCAAACTAAATCAGGCATGGGTCAGTGTGAATTTTTATTATTTATTTTTACAAGTAATATTTATGAATAGATCTAGTATCTGCCTTTCTATTGTGATCTACAGTTGCTCTTAAAACTTTACATACCCAGGCAGAATTTTTTTCTTTTTTGGCCTTTTTTCAGAGAATATGAATAACATCAAACCTTTTTCTCCACTCATGGTTAGTGGTTGGGTCAAGCCATTTATTGTCAAACTACTGTGTTTTCTCTTTTTAAATGATGACAACCCAAAACATCCAAATGACCCTGATCAAAAGTTCATATACCCTGGTGATTTTAGCCTGGTAACATGCACAGAAGTTGGCACAAATGGGTTTGAATGGCTACTAAAGGTAACATCCTCACCTGTGACCCGTGACAAATGCCAGGGAAATAGTTTGGGATGCAAAGAAAAACCCACAAATAACATCAGCTGAAATACTGGACTCTCTGAAAACTAGCAGTGTGGCCGTTTCAAGATGCACAGTAAGGAGGAACTTGAAGAAAAATGGGCTACATGGTCGACTAGCCAGAAGAAAGCCAAATGACCCTGATCAAAAGTTCACATAGCCCATTTCTTAATACCGTGTATTGCCCCCTCATGACAGCTTGAAGTCTTTTGTGGTAGTTGTGGATGAGGTTATTTTCTCAGATGGTAAAGCTGCCCACTCTTCTTGGCAAAAAGCCTCCAGTCTAGAATGAAGTCAGCCACACTTCTCGTCCTGTCCAATGTGTACTATATCTATACTTTTGCTTAGGGTAAGTAAGCCTGAAACAGCTTAAAAAAGGGTTATTTTTGGAATGCTTGTTAAGAATGCCATTGCTTCCTCATTTTCCAACCAGCAAATGTTTCTGCTCCCAAAAAAGCGAGAATTTCAAGAACTGCTGATCTTGTTTTTGCACTTGTTTTCTCCACTTTTTTCAACAGACATACCTTTTTTTTTTCCATCAACATGGCCAAATGAGGACTTGTCTTTTTGAAAGTTAAGATGTAGTTTTGAATAACAATATACATTTTATCGTATAATGTACTGGAAAAAAAGTAAAAAAAAAAATTTCCAAGTGAGGTGAAAAGAATGCAAATTCCTTTGTTGGGTTTTGTTTTTACAACATCCAGCATGTGTTAAAAAAAATAAGCTGACAAATATGATTCTCCAAATCAGTATGAGTTCGGTGATATTCAACCCGTACAATTTTCGGTTTAACAGTTATAAAAAACGCTGTTTTTAAATCAAATCATTTTTATTGAAAAGCTCCAAATACAAAATTTCCATCTTTCAAATCACATAAATATTCCATAGTACAGTATAATACATAAGCAAAGCAACTCAACTGCAATTCCCTAAACCACCCTAAACCCAAATCCCAACATTCCAGAGAGGACCAGATTCATTTTTAGAGCAGTTCGAGAATAACAAAGTATAAAATTAGTAGAAAGGGGAAGAAAACAAGAGGACTAACAATTACCTGATAGCATCGGAAATATTCTATCTCTAATTAAAAGATTTGTGGGCAGACCTGGAGCATCAACCAAGGACTCTATCTTTTAATAGACTCCTCTTTCCAACCATATTGTATTATATATCCTTCATTGTAGTGCTCCCATAGATGGAGGTTGTGTGTCTAACCAAAGACGTTTACGTGCTTGAAATAAGATATGAGAGATACCTATGAATGGGGACATGTCAGGATCCACTCCATCTTCAAATAAGTCTAATATACATATATTGGGATCTGTTAACAATTTCATTCCACACACTCTTTCTATCAAGGATATGACCTAATTCTAAAATGGGCCTATCTGCATTCCAATATCATATGCATCAAATGTGCCTCATCAATCTCACACCCAGGGCATTTTGCATCATGGTGATATCCTAGCTTGCATAAAAAGATTGGAGTTTTTTTTCACTCTGTGTAATATAGTTGAGAAAGGCTTTGTGCCTTACAGGGAGGTAATTTGAGAACAGTTTCTAGAATCTCTCTCCACTGCTCTATCGATGCTTTAACTGTCAGAAGGTGATAATCCACTTGGGATGACAATAGGCACTTACCGTATATACCCATGTATAAGCCGAGATTTTCAGCCCATTTTTTAGGGCTGAAAGTCCCCTCTCGGCTTATACGCGGGTCATATACGGGGGTCGGTGGGGGAGGGGGTGCAGGGGTGTCGGATCATACTCACCCCTCCGCCGGCGCGGTCTCTGCAGCCCCCCTGCTTCTCCCACGATCTCCGGCTCCTTCCTGCAGCGGTCACATGGCACCCTTATTAAAGTCATGAATATGCACCTATTCATGACTTTAATGAGCGGTAGCACGTGACCGCTGCAGGACTGAAGCGCTGCGGAGAGCGCCGGGAGAAGAGAGGCTGCAGGGACGCGCGGCGGAGGGGTGAGTATAGCGATATTTACCTGTCCCCCGGTCCACCGCTGCGCACTGCGTCCTCGTCTGACTCCTCTGGCTGTGAATGTTCAGGCAGAGGGCGCGATGATGTCGTTAGTGCGCGCCCCGCCCCCTGACAGATCATTCACAGCCAGAGGAGTCAGGCCGAGGGAGCAGCGCAGCGGTGCAGAGAGGACAGGTAAATATCTCAGGTGCCGGGGTCCTGAGCGAGCGGTGACACCGGCACCTGTCTCCCATAGCGCGTCAGTGTCACCGCCTGCTCAGGACACCGGCACCTGGCCCCCAGCGACGAGAGGTGAGTATGTCATTTTTTTTTTTGCAGCAGCATATGAGGCCTATACTATGGGGCATAATTGTGCAGCATATGGGGGCATAATCTGGAGCATATGGGGGCATAAGCTGTGGAACATATGGGGCATAATCTGGAGCATATGGGGGCATAATCTGGAGCATATGGGGCATAAGCTGTGGAACATATGGGGGCATAATCTGGAGCATAAGCTGTGGAACATATGGGGGCATAATATGGAGCATATGGGGGCATAATCTGTGGAACATATGGGGCATAATCTGGAGCATATGGGGGCATAATCTGTGGAACATATGGGGGCATAATCTGGAGCATATGGGGGCATAAACTGTGGATCATACAGGGGCATAATCTGTGGAACATATGGGGGCATAATCTGGAGCATATGGGAGCATAATCTGGAGCATATGGGGGCATAATATGGAGCATATGGGGGCATAAGCTGTGGAACATATGGGGCATAATCTGGAGCATATGGGGGCATAATCTGGAGCATAAGCTGTGGAACATATCGGGGCATAATATGGAGCATATGGGGCATAATCTGGAGCATATGGGGGCATAATCTGTGGAACATATGGGGGCATAATCTGGAGCATATGGGGGCATAATCTGTGGATCATACAGGGGCATAATCTGTGGAACATATGGGGGCATAATCTGGAGTTTATGGGGGCATAATCTGTGGATCATACGGGGGCATAATCAGTGGAATATATGGGGGCATAATCTGGAGCATATGGGGGCATAATCTCTGAAGCATATTGGGCATAATCTGGAGCATATGGAGGCATAATCTGTGGAGCATATTGGGCATAATCTGGAGCATCATATGGGGGCATAATCATTTTTCACCCTAGGCTTATACGCGAGTCAATACGTTTTCCCAGTTTTTTGTGGCAAAATTAGGGGGGTCGGCTTATACACGGGTCGGCTTATACATGAGTATATACGGTATATATGGTAGAAATTAAAGGGAATCTGTCACCCCCTGGACGTCTATGACCTATTAATATGGGCATACAGGTGACAGACAGGTTACACTAGTTCTACCTGTATGCCTCATATTAACAGTCTTGTTGCTGAGAAAGGTTATATTTTGTCTTTATCCTAATGATTTCTTCCAGGCTCTGGGGCGTGCGGTGCAGAAATTCCTGCCTCCTCTCCTCATTACAGTATGTACTACCCCCTCCTCCATGCATGTCAGTTATGGCCCCGGAATCCTGCGCCTGCACTCCCTCGGAAATACATACCTTATCCTCTTTTCTATGGGCGCTGTATTTAGGGATCTTCTGTGCAGGCGACTTCCACTACAGTGACCTCGGGGAGGGAGGATGAGGTATGTATTTCTGAGGGAGTGCAGGATTCTGGGGACATAACTGCTGTGCATGGGACGGGAACAGTATTATAATGAGGACAGGGGGAAGGGATTTCTTCCTGGCACCGCACGCCCCAGAGCCTGGAAAAAATCATTAATATAAAGACATAATATAACATTTCTCAGCAACAAGATCATTAATATGAGGCATACAGGTAGGACCAGTGTTGTGAGTGGGCTTGGGATGAGTTCTGAGCAGAGGCTCCCTCTGGTGGTTACAAGCGGTGCTGGTCTGTCCAGTGAAGATTGTGAGGATTGGGAATCAGGTGTTACTGACTGGTCTTATATAAGGGAGTCACCTTCCCATCAGGGTTGCCGGTGATCAATTGTTCTGGTCTGAATCCTTGATTCCTGTTTCCATTGTAGCCTGCTGTGTCGTGTCTGCATCTCCTGCTAACAGATAAGACATTTTCTTCTTTTTGTGCTTGATTTTTGCATTTTGTCCTGCACTTCTGTGGGGACCTTCAGGGTCCCTCCGGGGGCTTTTGCCCTCTCAGTTTAGTTCAGCCACTGATGTTTGTACCTTTGATTTTTCCAGTTTTTTCAGTGGCTGCTGTTTTGATTTTGTTACACCAGAGAACTAATTTAGGTGGTAGAGGTCGTGTGATCTCAGGTGTTTTTTAAATTAGTAGCGTTGGTGCTTTTCAGGGTTTTCTGGGATTGCAGTAAGTACCCTTCCTATCCTTTTCTATTTAGTTAGTTTGGGCCCCAACGTTTGCTCATACTATTTTCTGTCTGTGTCTGTATTTCTTCTTGTCTAACCGCCATTACATGTTTGGGGGCTTTCTATTATCTTTGGGGTTCTGCTCGGGGCAGATAGCTTTCCTATTTCTATCTTTAGGTGTAGTTAGTTTCTCAGGCTGTGACGAGTCGTCTAGGACCAACGTAGGAACGCTCCACGGCTGCCTCTAGTTGTTGTGGTTAGTCAGGGTACTGCAATCTCATAGATTCCAACTGCTCTGGTGTATTGCCTTTTTTGCCTGCACTCCTCAGCTACCGAAACATAACAGTATCACCGGTCTAAAATTTAAAATTGTATGGTACTCACAGAAGGGAAAAAAATTTGTGAAAGAAAAAACGGTTGTCAGAGTTGTCAGAGATATTTTTCTGTTTGTTGCATTTTTTTTTTTTTTTTCCCCTCTGTATCTCGGGGTGCTGGGGAGGATTTTTTCTCTCAATGGAGTTTGCACAGTTGTCTGGCCGTGTGGATCAGCTTGCCACTGAGGTTCAGAGTATTGCTGCATATCTTGCTAGGTTGCCTGTTGTGGAACCTAGGATTCCCATGCCAGATTTGTTTTTAGGGGATCGAGCTAACTTTCAGAATTTCAAAAATAATTGTAAATTGTTTTTTGCCTTAAAACACGGATTTTGGTAAAGACTTACCTGTAAAATCCTTTTCAGCGAAGGAAGGAAGAGAGACACAGTATTCATTACTGATGGGTAGGCGGAGCCCCAGATCAGGATGTTACCTCAGATCAAAAGAGTGATGACTGGCTGGCCCCTCCAGCTCGGGCTCCTCCTACTCAGCTCCAGTCGTATCAAAGCTTTTAGGAAAAGAGCCAAGATCACAGCGGAGCAACATAACCCCTTCTGAAGGAACTTCAGAGAAAAAAACACAAGGATACAGGTTATGCATGCAAAGAAAGCCAAAAACCACAGAGTTCCAGGTACTACTCACGGAACCTGACTACTGCGATGAGCTGGCGATGCTGGAACAGAGCCTTAGCGCGCTGACCTCAGCCCAGATAATCGCTATCAGATAAGGGTCGCGCTGCATCTGAAAACATCAACACACTTCTGCCGTGGGAGGGTGCTGTGTCTCTCTTCCTTCTTCGCTGAAAAGGATTTTACAGGTAAGTCTTTACCAAAATCCGTGTTTCAGCTGCAGATGAAGGAAGAGAGCCACAGTATTCATTACTGATGGGACGTCCCAAAGCAGTTCAAAAATAAGGGTGGGAAAAAACCAACAAAAGGCAGAAACCCAACAACCTTAATAACAAAGCGCAACCAGCGCTAAACACAAGTTCATCCAGAACTTTAAACTACAGCTGCCTGCAGGACCCTACGTCCGAGGGCTGCATCAGCGGAAGCACTGACGTCCACTTTATAAAACCTTGTAAACGTGTGGACAGAGCGCCAAGTCGCCGCTCGGCAAAGCTGCACTGCCGAAGCACCTTGATGAAAAGCCCACGATGAAGCCACAGCTCTCGTGGAATGGGCTCGAATCTTAATCGGGCAAGATTCACCCTGAAGACGGTAAGCTTCCAAAATAGCTGACCGGATCCAACGAGCTATAGAACCCTTGGAAGCTCGTTGACCACGCCGACGACCTGCCGGAACCACAAACAGGGAGTCCGTCTTACGAAAACCTTGAGTAATAGATAGATAAAACTTCAAGGCCCGCACTAAATCCAATGTGTGTAAATCTCGCTCTTTCGTATTTTCGGATCCGGACAGAGTGAAGGCAACACAATATCCTGGTTAACATGAAATTGTGACACCACTTTAGGCAAAAATCACCCCGAGTGCGAAGCACTACACGATCCGGAAAAAACTCCAGAAAAGGAGGCGAGCAAGAAAGAGCTGCCAATTCAGAAACTCTCCTCAAGGAAGTGACTGCAACAAGGAAAGCCACCTTCCAAGAAAGTAAAGAAAGGCTAGCAGAAACCAAGTTCAAAAGGTTTATGCTGAAGAGCCTCCAAAACAAGGTTGAGCCGCCAAGGAGACACGGGTGCCTTCCGCGGCGGAAACTTACGAGAGATACCTCGGAAAAGGAGAGCACGTCTCTATTCGAAGCAATGGTTCTCCGAAACAATAAGGACAGAGCAGAAATCTGACCTTTCAGAGTGCTAACTGCCAAACCCTTGTCCTAGCCCATGCTGCAGAAAAGCCACAGGTTGGGAATGGAAAAATTTTCTCGGGTTCCGAGAAGACCCCAAACACCACGAAAAGAAGGTTTCCCAAATTTTGTGGTAAATCCTGAAGTAGCCGGACATTTGCAGCACGAAGGGTAGCAATGACCTCGGCTGAAAAACCTCTACGGGTCAAGATTTCGGTCTCAAGAGCCACGCCGTCAAACGCAGGGACATCAAGTCCGGAAAGACAAATGGGCCCCTGAGTCAACAATTCCGGTTGAAGAGGGAGTGGAAACGGAGGTGCCGCCAACAGCGACATTATTGTCGAGAACCACACCCTTCTTGGCCAGTCTGGAGCTATCAGAATAGCTGAAATTCTCTCTAGTCTGATCCGACGCAGCACTAGAGGAAGTAAGGATATCGGCGGGAATACATAGATCAGCCGAACTGATCCCACTGAGCCACTAGAGCATCCACCGCCACCGCCTTCGGTCCTTGACCTGGACATGAATGCGGTAACTTGCATGGACCTGGATGCCACAAATCCCATTGGGGGGGTTCCCCAGCGAGGAGCCGTAGTGCAAAAGACTTCGGGGGAGGCTCCTTCCCGGGATCCTCCCTGCGACTGAGAAAGTCCGCTTAAATCTGAACCCCGGAATGTGAATCGCCGAAATGGCTGGTCATTGGCCCCCTGCCCAAAATCAAAATTTTCGGGACACCTCTACCTGAAGGAATCCTTGTCCCACCCTGGGATTGATATACCGACAGCCGTCGCATTGTCTGTCTGAGGGTCGCCAGTCCGTGTCAAAGGACGTCCAATTTTTGAGCAAAGGAAAATCCCCTCAATTCCAGGAGTTGATCGGAAGCAAGATTTCCGTGACCATACCCCCTGAATCCAGAGATTGTTCCAAAACCCCCCCCGCCCGTCGGCTGGCATCGGTGGTTATGATGCCCTTCAGAGGGGGAAAGACTTCCCCAGGGAAAATGCCCCTGGACGTAACCACCATTCTAGAAAAACCCGCACCGCGCGAAAATGGTGACACTGCAATCCAGCGATTCACGATTCCATCGACTCAAGAGCTTTTGAAGAGTCCGGAGTGGAACTGGGCAAAAGGAAAGCCCTCCATGCGCCCCATCAGTCCCAAAGCGCATACACTTCCTGGGGACTTGCGTTGAGATTAATAACTGTAAATGTCGAAAAAGACTGACTGTTTGTTGGTGGTAGGGAAACTACCGACCGAAACGGCGAGTGCTTCCCAAAAAGAGAATTGTCCTCATGGTTTCGGGACGACTTCCCAATTGACCACCAACCGAATCTTTCAAAACTGAAGAGACAAATCCCGCCGTCAACGCCTCCTCCCCGAGGAAGCCAGATCAAAAGACTTCCAATAAGGGAGAATCGTAATCCCCTTTTTTCGAAGGAGTGCCAGAGGGGCGCCAGAATTTTTGTAAAGACCCTTGGCGCGAGGCTAAGCCGAACGGCAAGCCACGAACGGTAATGTTTCTGACCTATGGCAAATCGAAAAAGCGCGATGACCTTTCCGATGGGGAATATGCCAATAGGCGTCGCGAATGTCGATTGACCCAGAAACGTTCTGTGACAGAGCTGCCACAACGGAACAAGCGACTCCATGTAAATTTCGGGCAGGCAGCCGGTTCAATGCTTAGATCCAAATCGGGCAAATTTGTTCTCCTTTTTGGGAACTATAAAAAGGTTGGAATAAAAAACCTTTTTTTCCCCGGTCCCGACGGAACCGGTATCACTACAAACCCTTTTGTGTAGGATTCGATCTCTCGCTGTAGACGACAACAAGCTTCGGGTCCGCGAACGCGAGACTGCAAAAAAACTTGGGGGGTCGAGAAGCAAAACCCTATGAAATACCTGCCACACTTTCGGTTACCCGGAATCTGGAACGCGAGCCATCCAAGTCCCTTGAAAAGAAGCAGGCGACCCCCCCCGAGAAACCCTCGAGTGGACCCCTGGCGTCAATCCGACTTTGCGGTTTTTTGTCAATTCCCCTTGTTTGGCGGAACTCTGCTTCCGGGGTACGGTTTTTGAGAGGATTTCTTTCCTGAGAAAGAAGGACGACCCGATCCCCACAGGGTACTAGATCGCCTCGGCCCCGAAAGGACCGCCCCCACAAATAAAACCAGGCTTACGGACACCGAGGCCATGGCCCTTCGGTGGAATGGATTCCTTCGCCTTAGCCTTGGAAACGCCTTGAGGTCGGATCAAAAAAAATGGCCACCCTTGTAAGGTAAGCCAACAACCTTGTTTGGAAACTGCGTCCCCGCCCACGTTGAGCATAAAGCTCTTCTGACTGTGACCGCTGAAGCTTGCCTTTTCGATAAAAATTCATTTTGCAACTCGTCTTCAGAGTGCCAACCAGCTTAGAGAAGCTCTGCACACACAGGTCCTAGCACGCTCGAAATCCATGACCCGCAGCCTCATACTTGCTTTTGCCGCCAATTCTGCTTTCTATCCAAAGGCTCCTGTAAGCTCGCTTTTCCCTTAATAGGGTGAGGGATTTTACAAAGCGAGACAAAGACAATCCACTTAGGAGCAGAAGTCCAATAGCCTTTAACTCGTAAGCAAGGATAAAGTGTAACAAAAAATGGTTCCATGAAAACGCTTATTGGACATAGAGTTCCTCCTTTTACACCATTAAGCTCATCCAGGCGGCAATGTTTTGCGCAAGCCGGGACTTCCTGGAAAATGCGGCTGATTTACCAGACCAGTTACCCCTCCGGTAACTGTAGTTAATCTCCAATTGGTTCAATTAATCCTCCTACGCTTCTCTAGAGGAACGCCCCTGGGGCTCGTCCGTATCTGAATCGGATATTTCTCCATCCGAAATTTAAAGGGGAACTCTGCCCAATATCAGAACATTGACCGCTCCGTTAAAGGCCGTAACGGCCTGCGTCGCCCTCTGAGAGTAGCGACCATATTGACCTAAAAGGTAGATAAGTTTATTAATCGATCGAGCATTCATCCAATTTTTCCCCCCGCTTCCACCGCACGCAGACGTTGGAGGTCTGGATCTGATTGCCGCAATGGCACTGGGCGGACCGCGCATCTGAACTCGTTCAAATGTTCACCTGTAGGCAGGTCAAAGCGGTAATCCAGCAAAAAAACTTGCGTTTTTTTTTTTTTTTTCAAACGCGAAGGGTTAACCTCCACCCAAACAGGTTCCCCACGGTATTAGTCAGCAAATTTAGCAGGTAGAAAAACCTCGAGGGGTTAATATTGCAAATCACCAAAATATATATAATTTGTAGCCCGCCAATTTTATGTCTTGATGGCTGCGCTGCAGGATAGCTGCTGCGCGCGGGTGAGGAATCGCACCACCCACTGGCCGTGGTGTCAATATAGGAGGGGAGGGGGTCCGAGGGCCAGGAGCCGAGTAAGGCCGCCACGTGGGGGGTGCAGGAGAAAAAGCCGAGCGCGGTCTTCCTGCTCAAAAGACCGGGATAATAGGCCACGCCCCCTGCTAGCCAAATAATAGCGCGAACCTCCCCGTCCGTCCCTTCCTTCCTGCACTATTGCCTGCAACAAAAAATACCCATTTCAGTAGTCGCTGTACGCGCGCTGAAGCATACTGACATTACATGTAGTACGCTGTCACAGCAGCGCTGAAGCATACTGACATTTCATGATAGCGCTGTACGCAGCGCTGAAGCATACTGACTTACAGTAGTAGCGCTGTCAAGCAGCGCTGAAGCATCTGACATTACATGTATAGCCTGTCACAGCAGCGCGAACATACGACATTCATGTAGTACGCGTCACAGCACGCTGAAGCATATGACAAATGTAGTAAGCTGTTTTCACAGTAGGCTGAAGCTACTGACTTAGTAATAGCGCTTCTTCAACGCTAAAGCACCACACATAATTATTATTAAAATTTGTGTGGTACCACCACCAAAGGGCCCCACGGGGGACCCTCAGGGGTTTCTGGGCAGTGCCCTTCTTCCCCCCAGGGCGAAAAACGCAGTGCCCCAGGTGGTTTGCGTTCCCCCCAGAGAAGCTCCCTCCCCCCCCGGGGCCGGAAAGGGAATTCTGCAGGGATTTTGGGTAATACAGACCGCCAAAGGGGAGGGTTTGGGGGTACGCAGCGCTGATACCCCTGAGACCTCTAGACCAAACTAGGATCCAAGCCCCCCCTCCTGCCCGAATATTAAAAATAAAAAATCTTTCTGGGGACGCTTAGCACGACCACCCTCTGGACCTCAAATCTTAGACTGGAGCTGAGTAGGAGGAGCCCGACTGGAGGGCCAGCCAGTCACACTCTTTTGATTGAGGAACATTGATCTGGGCCCGCCCCCCCCTCAGTAATGAATACTGTGGCCCTTCCTTCATCTGCAGCTAAAATCTAATCCGGGGAACGCAGCGCAGCTTTTCAAATGTCACTCTCCCTTTGGGGGGCATCCTCAGGGGGGCTTTTTCCCCTGACCCGGGGGATCCTGTTTTGAGTGATGTTGATGCATTTTTTTTAGGCTTTGGGGTTTTATTTACGATGAGCCTAATGTCACAATCAAGCTGAAAAAGCCTTTTTGGGGATTAAATCAGGGGCTTGATGATGCTGAGTTATACTGTCAAGATTCCTAGGGGGGCATCCTGCCAAGTGGAATGCGACGCTTTGGGCCCTTTTTCGGAAGGTCTGTCAGATAAAAAGGAGCCCAAACCCTTTTCCCCTTGGGGTGCTAACGAGCACACATTTTCCGTTGCGTGCCACCGGGCCACCCCCTTTCCCCTTGGCGTCCACCGGGGCACCCTTTCCCCTTTTGGGGACACCCAGAAAAACTTTTTCCCTGGGTGCCACCCAAGACACCCCATCCCCTTGGCGGCCACCGGGCAACCCCCTTTCCCCTTTTTCGTGCCCCGGGCACACCCTTTTCCCTTGGCTTGGCACCGGAGCACTCCCTTTTCCCCGTTGCGTGCCCGCGGAGATTTCTCTTCCCCTTTATTGCCCCCCGCCACCCTTTCCCCCAGGGGTGCCACCGGAGCACACCCTTTCCCCTTGGTT
>JARQOD010004829.1:0-52058 GCA_033576555.1 Oophaga sylvatica
TAGGCGGGGGCCCACTCGCCGTCGGGCATCCCGGCACCCGTTAGCGGTGTCAGCGCCGCCACTGGGCCCCCCCGCTTGCTCAGGGCTCCAGCAGCAGCTGGCACAATACTCACCTCTCCCCGTGCCTCCGCTGCCGCAGCTCCGAGCTCCAGGGGGTGCCTGCGCTGGCGCTTCCTCTCTCACAGCAGCGCCGCTGAATGACGTCATCATTCAGCGGCTGGCTGTGGCAGAGAGCGCGCGGAGCCGGACAGGTGAGGTGTGTGTGTGTATATGAGAGAGTGCTGCCTGTGGTGCTGTATGTGTGATGGTGGTGGGGGGAGGCAGTGATGGTGGTGAGGAGACAATGATGATGATGATATTAATGGGGAGGCAATGATAATGATGATGATGGGGAGGCAATGATAATGGGAAGACAATAATGACGATATTAATGGGGAGGCAATGATAATGATGATGATGGGGAGGCAATGATAATGGGAAGGCAATGATGATGATGATATTAATGGGGAGGCAATGATGATGATAGGGAGGCAATGATGATGATGATGGGCAGGCAATGATGATGAGGGGAGGAAATGATGATGATAATGGGCAGGCAATGATGATAAGGGGAGGCAATGATGATGATAATGGGCAGGCAATGATGATGATAATGGGGAGTCTTTCCACAGCGCCCTTTCCTGAGCCGTAACAGTGCAGAACGCAGCACAGTGTAGAGGAGAGCTCCATATTTTGTATGGAGCATTATATGTGGTCCAGTATTCTGTATGGAGCATTATATTGGGTCCAGTATTCTGTATGGAGCATTATATGGGGGATGGCGGGGTGACATCCTGCATGAGGTATTATATGGGTGATGAGGGAGAGACTATGTGGTGCCCATAATATTGTATGGAGGACTGTACTGTCCAGTCTGTACTGTGCGCTGTGAGGATTTGGCGGTTTTTGAGCTTTTGTACAATTTACAATAGGTATCAGTCATGTAATGGAAGAAGAGAAGTGTTTGGCGTTGTGCTAAAACCCATATTTATCTGCAGTATCTGTGCATCATGAATCGTGGTCTGTGTTAAGGGGGCCCACTGAGACTCTTTCGCCCGGGGTCCATAAAAACCTGGAGCCGGCCCTGCGGGCAAGTGCCGGGGCCCTGAGCCGGCAGGGGGCCCACTCGCCGTTGGGCACTCCGGCGCCCAGAGGCGTATCTACGGGGGCGCAGTCGGACCGCCTAATGCGGCGGTCCCCAGTGTCTCCCCTGGCGGCTGTATTCTGCCGCCCCCTGGACTGGGAATCGGCTGTTCTCTGTGCCGGCTGTCAAGCTGACAGCCGGCACAAAGAAGCTGCAGCGCGCCGGCTCCCAGAGTCCAGTGAACAAATGTACTTGCGTCTTTCAGACGCGAGTACAACTGAAGCCGACGTCAGCAGCATGATCATGTCATGTGATCACGCTGCTGAAGTCACTTTCTGGCAGGCAGAAGAGAGCAGAAGATCTATTGTAAGTGCTCCTGCCTCGTGTGTCTGTGGAGCTGCAGATTCAGCGTAGAAGGGGATGATTCATTGTTTGCTTGTGTGTGGGTGGAATTCCTTCTTTGTGGAGGGGATTATTCAGTGTGATGGGGGGATTATTTAGTGTAGAGGGGGTATTTATTATTTGTGTGGAGGGGGATTATTTTGTGTGTTGGGGGATTTATTATTTGTGTGGAGGGGGGATTATTTAGTGTGAGGGGGATTTATTATTTGTGTGGAGGGGGGTTAATTCAGTGTGGAGGGGGTATTTATTATTTGTGTGGAGGGGGATTATTCTGTGTGTTGGGGATTATTCAGTGTGAGGGGGATTTATTATTTGTGTGTGGGGGATTATTCTGTGTTGCGGGATTATTCAATGTGAGGGGGATTTATCATTTGCGTGGAGGGGGATTTTTCTGTGTGTTGGGGGATTATTCAGTGTGAGGGAGATTTATTATTAGTGTGAAGGGGGGATTATTCAGTGTGAGAGGGATTTATTATTTGTGTGGAGGGGGATTATTCAGTGTAGAGGGGGTATTTATTATTTGTGTGGAGATGGGGATTATTCTGTGTGTTGGGGGATTATTCAGTGTGAGGGGGATTTATTATTAGTATGAAGGGGGGATTATTCAGTGTGAAGGTGGGATTAGGGTTAGGGGGTGTGTGTGGAGGGGGACGCAAACTGAATTCTTGCCCCGGGTGCCAGAAAACCTAGATACACCTCTGCAGGCACCCGTTGGAGGAGGAGAGCAGTGTTAGCGCCGCCACTGGGCCCCCCGCTTGCTCAGGGCCCCGGCAGCCGGCACAATACTTACCTCTCCCCGTGCCTCCGCAGTTCTGGTGTCTTCCGCAGCTCTGCACTGTGACGTCTCAGGTCAGAGGGCACGATGACGTCTTTCCACAGCGCCCTTTCCTGAGCCGTAACAGTGCAGAGCGCAGCGCAGTGCAGAGCAGAGCTCCATATTTTGTATGGAGCATTATATGGGGACCAGTATCCTGTATGGAGCAATTTATGTGGTCCAGTATTCTGTATGGAGCATTATTTGGGGTCCAATATTTTTTATGGAGCATTATATTTGGCCCATAATATTGTATGGAGGACTGTACTGTCCGGTCTGTACTGTGTGTAGTGAGGATTCGGCGGTTTCTGAGCTATTGTAGAATTTACAATAGATATCACTCGTGTAATGTAAGAAGTGAAATCTTTGGCCTTGTACTATACCTATATTTCTCTGCAGTATCGGAGCATCATGAATTGTCGTCTGTGTTAAAGGGGCCCACTGAGACTCTTTTGCCCGGGGCCCATAAAAACCTGGAGCCGGCCCTGGCTGTATACGGTGTAGGGGAAAATTGCAATTTCCGTATATATTTCTGGAGTCACACACAGATAGTCAGCATGTATTTGTCCGTGATAGCAGCCGGCACACGGTAGTGTGTGAGGAGCGTACAGCTCTATATGGTGTGGGAAAAAATGAACGGTCGGTAAGTGTGCAGAAAAAAAAGAATAAAAGTATTAGTGCTGTGTAAAAAGCAGTCTGCACAGCAGTGTACACACAGCAATACAGCTATCAGGCAGCCTAATAACCAGTGCTGCTGCACACAAGAAAATCCTCCCCTGTCCCTGCACACTAACTGTACAGCACAACTGCTATCAGCACAAGCACATAAGAACTTATCTTTCCAGCCGTAAGTCTCTCCCTACTGATAAACAGCATCAGCAACCTCTCCCTACTGTTAATGTCGACAGAAGTAAAATGGAGGTTGGCGCTCAGGGCTTTTATAGACACTATGACGCCCCCCAAAGCAAGCCAATCACTGCAATGCCCTTCTCTAAGATGGTGGTGGATGCTGCACATGTCATCTCGTTGCCCACAGTGTACGTCCTTGCTCATTGGCTGAAAAAAGGCGCCTGCAAGCATTATGGGAAAACCGACTTGGGCGATGGGGTCGACGACCGCATGGCCGACTGCATGTTATGGTCGGGTTTCGGCCAACGAAACCCGACTTTGGCGAAAGTCGGCGACTTTTGAATCTGATCGACCTGTTTCGCTCAACTCTAGTGACGACATTCTTGACTTGGTTGAAGCCTTTTCCAGCCTTTAACGGCTTGTTTGATGAAAAAGAACTTAACGTCCGCCCACCCCATTAGTTGAAAGAAAAAAGCTATTCCTGATAAATGCAGTGGCGCTGATGTGCCTGACGCACCTCTTTCGCTGAGCTAAAAATTCTACAGACACCTCACATCACACACGATCACACTTATTGACCTGCCTACCCTGAATTAAAGAGCACCACTCCTCCCACGCCTTACCGTAGACCTGCCAGGTAGCCGATGTGACCGAAGTGCGAATTAAGGGCATCAGTGATTGGCCACTGTGTCCCATAGGGATGGAGGACACTGGACGCCCGATGGTTGAGCCTTGGGGAGAAGGACTCTGAAGGCCTACCAATTGGAAGATAACAGAGAGTTAAGTAAATCATTGTAACAACCCTGCTGGCATCACTGCATGGCCTCTCATCCCTCACACACCTACTTGCTCACTGCTCCAGGTCATGCTGTGATTTCTGTCTGCTGCCAGTTCCAGGATCTGTACTTCTTGCTTTCTATCTGTGCTCTGCATGTCTCCTGGCTGTGTCCATAGTGGGACGATGCCAGAACTCTCTGGTTCTTATGAAGTCAGGGTGCACCTGACTGACCAATTACCATTAGCCCTCTATTATATAAGGCAGATCCACCCTGTGGATCAGGCCTGTGCAATGTGTTAACTCAGTTAGTGTCTTGCTGCTGAGCTGCCAGGTCTTGTTCTGTGTTCCTCCATCTTGGAGGCTTCACTCCTAGCTTTGCCTTGTACCTATTTGTCTGCCCTCAAGGAGGCAGACTATCCTGGTCTCTGTGTTATTGTTCCTGACCTTGACTTGTACCTGTTTGTCCGCCCTCCAGGAGGCAGAATATCCTGGTCCCTGTGTCTTTGTCCCTGTACCTTGTCTCGTGTCATTACCTTGTCTGAACTCTGTCCTACCTCTGTCCCTTAGTCTCCTTGTCTGTGGTTTTTTCCCTGCTGTGTCTTGCCTTGTGGTCTCTCTGTATCTCTCTCTGCCTCTTGTCCGCATTCCTGCGGTCCCACTCTGCTTCGCTCCTGTCGCTGCAGCAATCTCTTGCTGCAGCTTCTCTCTGCATATCTTGCAGTTCCACTCTGCTTCGCTCCTGCTGCTGCAGCAATCTCTTGCTGCTGCTCCTCTACACTTATCTTGCGGTTCCGCTCTGCTTAGCTCCTGCCGGTGCAGCAATCTCTTGCTGCAGCTCCTCTCCGCATATCTTGTGGTTCAGCTCTGCTTTGCTCCTGCCTCTGCAGTATCTCTTGCTGCTCTACAGTCCTTTTCCGCAGCCTTGGGTTCTTCTCCTGTGTGATCAGGTCTCTACCTGTTCCTCCATATATCACACCTTCCAGTCAGTTCCAGTATCTGCATTTCCTGTGTGAACAGGTCTCTACCTGTTCCTCCATACATCATACCTTCCAGTCAGTTCCAGTATCTGCATTTGTTGTGTGAACAAGTCTCTACCTGTTCCTCGATACACCATACCTTCCAGTCAGTTCCAGTATCTGCATCTGCTGTGTGAACAGGTCTCTACCTGTTCCTCCACACCATTCCATCCAGTCAGTATCAGTACCTGCACTTGCTGTGTGAACAGGACCCTACCCCGTGTCTCATCTGTTCCTGCCAGCCCTGTGTCTCATCCGTGCCTGCCAGCCCTAAGTCCCATCTGTGCCTGCCAGCCCTGTGTCTCATCCGTGTCTGCCAGCCCCGTGTCTCATCTGTGCCTACCAGCCCTGTGTATCATTCGTGCCTACCAGCCCTGGGTCTCATCTGTGCCTGCCAGCCCTGTGTCTCATCCATGCCTGCCAGCCTGTGTCTCATCCATGCCTGCCAGTCCTGTGGTAGTCATCCATGCCTGCCAGCCCTGTGTCTCATCCATGCCTGCCAGCCCTGTGTCTCATCCATGCCTGCCAGTCCTGGGTCTCATCTGTGCCTGCCAGCCCTGTGTCTCATCCATGCCTGCCAGCCCTGTGTCTCATCCATGCCTGCCAGCCCTGTGTCTCATCCATGCCTGCCAGTCCTGGGTCTCATCTGTGCCTGCCAGCCCTGTGTCTCATCCATGCCTGCCAGCCCTGTGTCTCATCCATGCCTGCCAGTCCTGTGTCTCATCCGTGCCTGCCAGTCCTGTGTCTCATCCATGCCTGCCAGTCCTGTGTCTCATCCGTGCCTGCCAGTTCTGTGTCTCATCCGTGCCTGCCTGCTGTTATGAATGTTTTAGAAATGAATTCTGAGCAGAAGCTCCCTCTGGTGGTTACAAGCAGTACTGAACCATTCAATGAGGATTAGCAATCAGGAATCACAGACTGGCTGGATATAAGGGAGGTTTCCCCCCATCATGGTTGCCGGTGATCAATTGTTCTTCTCTCAACGTTGTTTCCTGGTTCACTTGGAAGCTTGCTGAGTCTTGCCTCTTCTCCTGCTCTCAGATAAGATATTTTCTGATTTTTGTTTTTGTGCTTTCCATTTGCATATTTCTCTGCATTTCTGTGAGGTTGGCCAGGTTCCCCTCCCCGGGGGGCTTGGTCTCCTCTCGGTTCCTCTGGAGCCACTATTGTTTGATCATTTGCCTTTTCCAGTTTTTTTTCTGTGACTGCGGCTTAGTTTTGTTACACCAGAGAACTAATTTAGGTGGTAGAGGTCGTGTGATCTCTGGTGTTTTTGCAATTAGTAGCGTTGGCTTTTTTTAGGGTTTTTTTTGGATTGCGGTGAGTATCCTTCCTGTCCTTTTCTGTCGAGGCAGATTGGGCCCCAGCGTTTGCTCATACTATTTTCTGTCTGTGTCTGTATTTCCTCTTGTCTAGCCGCCATTGCATGTTTGGGGGCTTCCTATGTTCTTTGGAGATCTTCTCCGGGGCAGATAGCTTTCCTCTTTCTACCTTTAGGTGTAGTTAGCCTCTCAGGCTGTGACGAGGCGTCTAGGACCAACGTAGTTACTCCACGGCTGCCTTTAGTTGTGGTGGTTAGTCAAGGTACTGCAATCCAGTAGATTCCAACCTTTCTGGTGTATTGCCGTGTTTGCCTGCTCTCCTCAGCTACCAAATCACAACAGTATCACCGGCCAAAACTGAAAATTATATGGTACTCACAGAAGGGAAAAATAGTGTGGAAAGAAAAAAGTTGTCAGAGATTTTTTTTTTTTTCTGTTTGTTGCATTTTTTTTCCCTCTTTTTCTCTGGGTGCTGAGGAGGATTTTTTTTTCTCTCAATGGAGTTTGCACAGTTGTCTGGCCGTGTGGATCAGCTTGCCACTGAAGTTCGGAGTATTGCTACCTATCTTGCAGGGTTGCCGGTTGTGGAACCTAGGATCCCCATGCCAGATTTGTTTTTGGGGGATCGAGCTAAATTTCTGAATTTCAAAAATAACTGTAAGTTGTTTTTTGCCTTAAAACCTAAGTCCTCAGGGAACGCAGCACAGCAGGTTCAAATTGTCATCTCTCTCCTGCGCTGCGATCCTCAGGATTGGGCTTTTTCCCTGACACCTGGGGACCCTGTTTTAAGTAATGTTGATGCATTTTTTCTGGCTCTGGGGTTATTGTACGATGAACCTAATGTCACTGATCAAGCTGAAAAAACCTTGTTGGCATTAAATCAGGGGCTTGAGGACGCTGAGTTGTACTGTCAGAAATTCCGAAAGTGGGCAGTTCTTACCAAATGGAATGATGATGCTTTGGCAGCGCTTTTTCGGAAGGGTCTGTCAGAGAATGTAAAAGATGTTATGGTGGGTTTCCCTGCTCGCTCTGGTCTCAATGATTCTATGTAATTTGCGATTCAAATTGACCTACGTTTGCGTGAGCGTAGAGGTATGCGTGGAATGGTGTTGCCTTGTGAACCAGCTTCTGAACCCATGCAGTGTGATGGAGTGGCTTCTGGGGCACAGGGTCATGAGTATCGAAAGCGCAAAGGGTTATGTTTCTACTGTGTTGATGTCTCTTAGCTATTTCAGTCTGCCCTAAGCGGGGAAGACGTTTTGCACGCTCAGTTGTCTTGGGTAGTGTTCAGACTAAATTTCTGTTGACTGTTACCCTGATTTGCTCCCTGCCCACATTTTCTGCTCAGGCTTTTGTTGATTCGGGAGCAGCTATTAACCTGATGGATTTTGATTTTGCTAAACGTTGTGGGTTTCCCTTGATACCCCTACGGAAGTCTATTCCCCTACTGGGATTGATTCTACACCTTTGGCTGAGAATAAACCCCAGTTCTCTACTCAGGTGATAATGAGGGTTGAACCTTATCATCAGGAGAGTTGCAAATTTTTGGTGCTCTATAATCTGCATGACATTATTGTACTAGGTTTCCCTTGGTTGCAGTCTCATATTCCTGTTTTGGATTGGAAATCTGTGTCTGTAACCAGTTGGGGCTGCCAATGTGTTAATGCCAACACTCCTGTTTTTTCTGCCTCTCCCCAGGATCAAGATGTGCCTGACTTTTTGACTGATTTTTCTGATGTGTTTAGCGAAAGTAAATCTGCATCCTTGCCCCCCCATAGGAGCTATGACTGCGCTATTGAATTAGTGCCTCGTAGTAAATTCCCTAAAGGTCGCCTTTTTAACTTGTCTGTACCTGAACATGACGCTATGCGGTCTTATATCAAGGAGTCATTGGAGAAGGGTCATATCAGACCATCCTCTTCACCCTTGGGTGCCGGTTTTTTCTTTGTGGCCAAACAGGATGGTTCATTAAGGCCGTGTATTGATTATCGTCTCTTGAACAATATCACTGTGAAATATCAATATCCGTTACCCTTGATTTCTGACCTGTTTTCCAGGGTGAAAAGTGCTACTTGGTTTACCAAGCTTGACCTCAGGGGGGCGTATAACCTTATTCGCATTAAGCACGGGGATGAATGGAAGACGGCGTTTAATACCCCAGAGGGGCATTTTGAGTACCTAGTGATGCCCTTTGGGCTCACTAATGCTCCTTCCATCTTCCAGTCCTTCATGAATGACATTTTCAGGGATTTTGTGGATAAATTGCTGATTGTTTATTTGGATGATCTCTTGATTTTTTCCAATGGCTGGGACGCTCATGTGAAACATGTTCGGACTGTGTTCCAGATTTTGAGAGAGAATGCTCTGTATGTGAAGGGATCAAAGTGTCTTTTTGGCGTACAGAGGATCTCATTTCTGGGATTCATTTTGTCTCCATCTGTTATTGAAATGGACCCGATCAAGGTTCAGGCCATCTGTGATTGGGTCCAACCTACTTCATTAAAGGCTCTTCAGAGATTCTTGGGTTTTACCAATTTTTATCGTAAATTTATTGGTAATTTCTCTGTTATTGTTAAACCATTGAATGATTTGACCAAAAAGGGTTCTGATGTGGTGAATTGGCCTCCTGAGGCAGTCTCTGCGTTTCAGGAACTTAAACAGAGATTCACTTCTGCTCCTGTTCTACGGCAGCCTGATGTTTCTCTGCCATTTCAGGTGGAGGTTGATGCCTCTGAAATTGGGGCAGGTGCCGTTTTGTCATAAAGAGATCCTGAGACCTCTAAAAGTAACCCTTGTGCTTTTTTCTCTCGAAAATTTTCTCCAACTGAATGTAATTATGACATGGGTAATCGGGAGTAATTGGCCATGAAGTGGGCTTTTGAAGAGTGGAGACATTGGCTGGAGGGAGCCAAACATCAGGTGGTGGTCCTCACGGACCATAAGAATCTGGTTTATCTGGAATCAGCCAAGCGACTTAATCCTAGACAGGCCAAATGGGCCTTGTTTTTCACACGTTTTAATTTTGTAGAAAAAAAACACAGATGATGTCAGCTTACCCCAATGTTCATGATGCACATAAATATCCTCACTCCTCGCACGGATGTGGCAGAGCAACCATAGCAAGCAAAGAAAAAGAAGAAAAATCCAGCGTGGAGCAGAGATGATTAAAAATAAAAAGTCTTTAATAAAGTTGACTAAAAATGAACAGCACTTTTTGCTCAAACATAAAGGTGATTTAAGTTCATTCAGATTTAATGGCATAGAAAAAGTGCTACAACCGCATCGAGGTGGAGACCATAAACGCAAACTACTGAACAGGGAGTCTTTTTGGATCTTCACCCTAGGCACACGTTTTCCAGCAGGGTTAAATGCTAGGTGTGATTTGATCAAACAATATTAAATTTGAAATAGTACATCCATTACATGGTTTCGGTCATAAACTAACATCTTTTAAATTTGTTCATATATAATTTTTCTGTTTTATTTTTATTTTCACATATTGTTTTATGGTGTTATAAATTAGGTATGTTGGTAACATTTAATTTTTTCTTCTTTTTCCTTGTCATTTCTTATGTAGTTACTATTGCAATTATCTCTAATTCCCCACATATGGATACTGCACCAGAAGCTTCTGCACAGGTGCAGACTGTTACCACCATAAATAACGTCTTGTTTCAGTCAGAACTAGATCTTGAGAAAGACACACGTCGAAACGCGTAGATCGTTCTGCCATATCTCTGTGGGTCTGTACTGCGTGATATTGCTGTTCATTTTTAGTCAACTTTATTAAAGACTTTTTATTTTTAATCATCTCTGCTCCACGCTGGATTTTTCTTCGTTTTAATTTTGTGGTTTCCTTTCTTCCTGGCACTAAGAATGTTAAGGTGGATGCCCTCTCGAGGAGTTTCCTTGCAGACTCTCCTGAGTTATCTGATCCTGCTGTTATTTTGAAAGAGGGTGTAGTTCTTTCCGCCATCTTGCCCAATTTGAGACTGGCTCTGGAGGGGTGTAAGGAGGATAAACCCGAGCGCTGCCCTGTTGGGAAATTGTTTGTCCCAGACCAGTGGAAGAAGAGTGTGATGTCTGAGATTCATTGTTCCACGTTGGCCGGTCATCCCGGAAATTTTGGTACCAGAGACTTGGTGAGTCGGTCCTTTTGGTGGCCTACTTTGTCTCGTGATGTCAGGGAGTTTGTGCAGTCCTGTGGGACTTGCTCTCGCTCCAAGCCTTGCTCTCGCTCTAGTGGTTTGTTGATGCCATTGCCTGTGCCCAAGAGACCATGGACCCATATCTCTATGGATTTTATTTCCGACTTTCCTGTTTCTCAGAGAATGACCGTTATCTGGGTGATTTGTGATAGGTTTTCCAAGATGATACATCTTGTGCCATTACATAAGTTGCCTTCCTCCTCCGAATTGGTGCCTTTGTTCCTTCAGCACGTGGTTCGGTTACACAGCATTCCTGAGAACATTGTGTCTTACAGAGGAGTCCAGTTTGTTTCCAGATTTTGGAGGACTTTTTGTTCTAAACTTGGTGTTCAATTGTCTTTCTCCTCTGCTTTTCATCCTCAGACCAATGGACAAACTGACAGAACAAACCAGACATTGGAGACTTATCTGAGATGCTTTGTGTCTGCTGATCAAGATGACTGGGTCTCTTTTTTGCCTTTGGCTGAGTTTGCTCTTAATAATAGGGCAAGCTCTGCCACTTTGATGTCTCCATTTTTCTGCAATTTTGGGTTTCACCCTCGATTTTCTTCTGGACAGACGGAGGCTTCTGTCTGTCCGGGTGTTGACTCTGTTGTGGAGCGTATGCAGCAGATTTCGGACCAGGTAGTGGAGAGGTTGTCCCTCTCTCAGGAGAAGGCCCAGCGGTTTGCCAACCGGCATAGGACTGATGGTCCTCGGTTTAAAGTGGGGGACTTGGTCTGGTTGTCCTCAAGAAATATCCCTATGAGAGTTGCATCTCCTAAGTTTAAGCCTAGGTTCATTGGACCTTATAAGATCATGGAGATTCTTAATCCTGTTTCCTTTCGTTTACTTCTTCCAGGGACATTTAAGATCCATAACGTGTTCCACAAGTCCTTATTGAAGAGGTTTGTCGAGCCAGTGGTTCCTGTGGCTGCACCCCCTGACCCTGTTTTGGTTGAGGGCAATCTGGAGTATGTGGTTGAGAAAATATTGGATTCTTGTTTTTCTAGACGGAAACTCCAGTATTTGGTTAAGTGGAGAGGTTATGGTCAGGAGGACAATTCTTGGGTGTTTGCTTCGGACATCCATGCTAGGAGACTGATCCGTGCGTATCACAGAGCTCATCCTGACCGACCTGGTTGCACAAATGAGGGTTCGGTGACCCCTCCTCAAGGGGGGGTTACTGTTATGAATGTTTTAGAAATGATATTTCAGATAAGATATTTTCTGTTTTTTGTTTTTGTGCTTGCCATTTGCATTTTTCTCTGCATTTCTGTGAGGTTGGCCAGGTTCCCCTCCCCGGGGGGCTTGGTCTCCTCTCGGTTCCTCTGGAGCCACTGTTGTTTGTTCATTTGCCTTTTCCAGTTTTTTTTCTGTGACTGCGGCTTAGTTTTGTTACACCAGAGAACTAATTTAGGTGGTAGAGGTTGTGTGATCTCAGGTGTTTTTGCAATTAGTAGCGTTGGCTTTTTTTTAGGGTTTTTTTTTTGGATTGCGGTGAGTATCCTTCCTGTCCTTTTCTGTCGAGGCAGATTGGACCCCAGCATTTGCTCATACTCATTTTCTGTCTGTGTCTGTATTTCCTCTTGTCTAGCCGCCATTGCATGTTTGGGGGCTTCCTATGTTCTTTGGGGATCTACTCCGGGCAGATAGCTTTCCTCTTTCTACCTTTAGGTGTAGTTAACCTCTCAGGCTGTGACGAGGCATCTAGGACCAACGTAGGTACGCTCCACGGCTGCCTTTAGTTGTGGTTGTTTGTCAGGGTACTGCAATCCAGTAGATTCCAACCTCTCTGGTGTATTGCTGTTTTTGCCTGCTCTCCTCAGCTATCAAAACACAACAGCCTGCCCTGTGTCTCATCCGTGCCTGCCAGCCCTGTGTCTCATCCGTGCCTGCCAGTCCTGTGTCTCATCCGTGCCTGCCAGTCCTGTGTCCCATCTGTGCCTGCCAGTCCTGTGTCTCATCCGTGCCTGCCAGTCCTGTGTCTCATCCGTGCCTGCCAGTCCTGTGTCTCATCCGTGCCTGCCAGCCCTGTGTCTCATCCGTGCCTGCCAGCCCTGTGTCTCATCCATGCCTGCCTGCCAGTGTCTCTGCTGTGCCACCGTCTCCCCAAGTGGGATCAGCAGCCACAGCCAGACACCACCCTGGAGTGGCACCTGGCGGCTGCCTGTTGCACAAGACTGACCTAACCATCAGAGGCTTCAATGAAAGCAAAGGCAGCTGTCTTAGTCACGCCCCTTCCAGGGTAGTCTGGTTTGTGACACAGTGGGGCCACAACACGCCTTGGCTCACACCCACCAGTCAGGGCGTGAGCGTGACAATCATCATCTATGGCCAACGTTAGTCTTGCCCGACACCAGATGTTGTGTTTTAGGCATAGTAGTGCTAGCCGACGTAAAAGAGCAAGTAAAGGGGGGGATTTTGAAGACATATTGTTTACGTTTTTAGTGGTTCCTGGATATTTTGTTAAAAAAAATCGGATGTTCGTGTCTTCCAACAAAGTACCCCATAGCTCAATTGATGATACTATTGCAAAAATCTCTAACAGGGCTGGATCGTGCCCCCAGTTTGACGTGGTTAATAACTCCGGTCAGCTGCGTTGCACTATTGATTTTTTGAATATTGATTAGTGTTGAGCGATACTATACCGCAAGTATCGGGTATCGGCCGATATTAGCTGTATCGGACTTTCGATATTGACTTTCGATATTTCCCATATATCGTATACCGGAATCGGAATTGTCACTGTCACTGTGAGTGTCCGTCGGTCGGGTCTGTCAGGAGTCAGCGGCACTTACCTGGCAGAAGATCTCCGGTGGTCACGGCCTGGACTGGTTGATGGCCGCCATCATCTTTCCCCGGCGGTCACATGCAGTTTCTCGCGATAACTGCAGTGACTGCTGGGTAATCCCGGCCGTAAAGCAGTCAGTCCGATGACGTCACCGCCGGGGAAGCAGGTAATCAGCTATGCTGTGCCGGGATGACAGCCTCTGCCTGTCATTCCGATGTAGCAGAGCTGGATCGTCGTGGGACAGTCGTTTCTATGGACTGCGTCGGACAGGTGGTATACTGTTGGTTTGTTTTTTTCCTTTTTTTACAGGAGATCGATGGCGTCGCAGGAATGAGAGTATAATAAAAGAAATGAAAACTGTGTTGTCTCTTTTATTTCATTAAAATACTTTTTTCTTGCTGTGTCTTTTTTTTTATACATTTAAAAACTTTGGGATTAATAATGGATCGGTGTCTTATTGACACCTCTCCATTATTAACCGGGCTTATTGTCACCGTGCAATCAACGGTGACATTAACCCCTTATTACCCCACTTGCCACCGCTACAGGGCAGTGGGAAGAGCCGGGTAAAGTGCCACAATTGGCACATCTTTTGATGCGCCAAATGTGGGGCTGCTGTAGCCTGGTATTATCAGGCTGTTGAGGGCCAAAATCCATGGGCCCTGACAGTCTTTTAATACCAGGCCGCAGCAGTCTGCATTTTACTTGGCTGGTTAACAAAAATAGGGGGACCCCTACGCCGTTTTTTTTTTCGAGGGGATCCCCTATTTTTGTTAACCAGCCAAGCTAAGCAGACTGCTGTGGCCTGGTATTATCAGGCTGGCAAGGTCCATGGATATTGGATCCTTACCAGCCTGAAAAACCAGGCCTCAGCAGTCTGCTTCATCTGGCTGGTTAACAAAAATAGGGGGGACCCCACGCCAATTTTTTTCGAGGGGATCCCCTATTTTTGTTAACCAGCCAAGATATGCAGACTGCTGTGGCCTGGTATTATCAGGCTGGCAAGGTCCATGGATCTTGGCTCCTTAACAGCCTGAAAAACCAGGCCTCAGCAGTCAGCTTCATCTGGCTGGTTAACAAAAATAGGGGGGACCCCACGCCAATTTTTTTCGAGGGGATCCCCTATTTTTGTTAACCAGCCAAGATATGCAGACTGCTGTGGCCTGGTATTATCAGGCTGGCAAGGTCCATGGATCTTGGCTCCTTAACAGCCTGAAAAACCAGGCCTCAGCAGTGTGCTTCATCTGGCTGGTTAACAAAAATAGGGGGGACCCCACGCCAATTTTTTTCGAGGGGATCCCCTATTTTTGTTAACCAGCCAAGATATGCAGACTGCTGTGGCCTGGTATTATCAGGCTGGCAAGGTCCATGGATCTTGGCTCCCTAACAGCCTGAAAAACCAGGCCTCAGCAGTCTGCTTCATCTGGCTGGTTAACAAAAATAGGGGGGACCCCACGCCAATTTTTTTTCGACGGGATCCCCTATTTTTGTTAACCAGCAAAGATAAGCAGACTGCTGTGGCCTGGTATTATCAGGCTGGCAAGCAGGGTCGGACTGAGCCACCGGGACACCGGAGAAACCTCCGTTGGGCCCCAGCTCCTGCGTGGTGGGCCCTGATTTGAAAGGATAGGTCTCGGGGCAGAGGGGGCGGTGGCCCCAGGCCCCACGCTCTGAGGGGGCCCACCCGGAGCTACGCTACAGTAACTGTATCGGCGTGCACAGCACGCCGATACAGTTACATTCTGCGGCAGAGCAGGGAGAATCGCTCTCCCTGCTCTGCCGCCCGGAAGCTATGGGGCCTGAACAGGCGGTGGGGGGGCCCAGTGCCAGCAGTGGGCCCCCCAACCGTCATCGGAGGGTCAGCTGTATCGGCATGGGTACAGTTGGGGCGAGGATATGGGTGTGATTAGCTGTGAAATGGGTGTGGTCAGGGTGTGGCTTAAAATTTGCAGCGGGCGCTATGCGTGCCGCAGCCTTTAACCCTCTTTCCTGTCTTCAAAATTTGGGAGGTATGCTGTATGACCTCCCTACAACTTCTGGGCATGCTCCTGATGAGCGCGACGGATGGTCTCCTGAGGGATCTCCTCCCACACCTGGACTAAAGCATCCACCAACTCCTGGACAGTCTGTGGTGCAAAGTGGCATGGCCTAAAATTTGCTGCAGCAGGCACAGCGTGCCACAGCCTTTGTCCCTCTTTCCCTTCTTCAAAGGTTGGGAAGTATGATGGTGGGCCCCAAGGATAATTTTTCTCTGGTGGGCCCAAGGTACTCCAGTCCGACGCTGCTGGCAAGGTCCATGGATATTGGCTCCTTAACAGCCTTAAATACCATGCCTCAGCAGCAGGGGCGTACATAGAAATCATGGGGCCCCATAGCAAAAGTCTGAATGGGCCCCCCCCCAAAAAAAAAAAAACCCAGAGCCATTGTAAACGTAAAGTGCCAGCACAGTGAGGGGACACATTAAACAAAAAAATGTATTATGCCCCCATAGATTGTGCCCCCATAGTTGCTCCATAGATCATGCCCCCATAGATTGTGCCCCCATAGATGCTCCATAGTATAGGCCCTTATGCTGCCGTAGCTGCTGCAACCAAAAAAAATAAGACATACTCAGCTCTCGTCGCTGGGGGCCAGGTGCCCGTGTCCTGAGCAGGGGGTGACACCAGGTGCCGATGTCACCGCTCGCTCAGGGCCCCGGCACCTGAGATATTTACCTGTCCTCTCTCCACTGCTGAGCGCCGCTGTCTTCGGGGTCCTCCAGCAGTGAATGATCAGGCAGAGGGCGCGGCGCGCACTAACGACGTCATCGCGCCCTCTGACCTGAACATTGCAGCAAGAGGACGCGAGCAACGGTGGAACGGGACAGGTAAATATCCCTTATACTCACCCTTCCACCGGCGCGGTCTCTGCAGCCCTTGCTCTTCTCCCGCGGTCTCCGCCGCCAGTGTTCAGCGGTCACGCAGGACCGCTCATTAAAGTCATGAATATGTGCATATTCGTGACTGTAATGAGTGGTACCACCTGACCGCTGAACACAGGCGTTGGAGACCGTGGGAGAAGAGCAGGGGCTGCAGAGACCGCACCAGGAGGGGTGAGTATATAGAAGAGCTGCGCTCCCCCTCCCCCGCCGACCCCCTGGTAGTACTGTGTCAGCACAGCTACCCGACGTCGCGGGCCCCCTCACCTGTCCGGGCCCCATAGCAGCTGCATGGTCTGCTTCATTCACGGTACGCCACTGCTCAGCAGTCTGCTTCATCAGGCTGGTTAACAAAAATAGGGGGGACCCCACGCCATTTTTTTTTCGAAGGGAACTCCTATTTTTGTTAATCAGTTCCCTCTGACGTCACTGATTGTGTCCCTGGCTGACCTGAAGTGAAAGTGGAAAGCAATCAATTAAGCTTTCCACTTCCTCTCCTGTCAGCCAGGAGAGGAACTCATTCATTTGGGGGTTTACTGTGAGGCTGCAGCATTAGCTGCGGTCCCTGCAGTAAACATTAACCCTTTCTGAAGGATTACACCGTGGGACCTGACTGTGCATGGGATAGGTAAGAATAATTTTGCTTTTTTATTTTATTTTTATTAAAGGAAATGGTTTTTGCAGTAAAATAAAAGATGGTCAAAAACATGTGTCTTTATTTCATTAAAATGATTTTTAATTAAAGTGTGTGTGTTTTATTTTTATTTCATGCAATAGGATCAATAATTGATAGTTGTCTAATTGACAGCTCTCAATTATTAACCTGGCTTAAGGTCACCTTTCAATAGCAAGGTGCCTTTAACCCCATATTAACCCATTCGCCACCGCTACAGGGCAATGGGAATAGACGGGCAAAGTGCCAGAAAGGGAGAATCTAATTATAGATTTGTCTTTTCTGGGGTGTCTGGGGGCAGATGTTAGTAGCCAGGGGGGGGCCAAAAATAATGGTCCCTTTCTGGGCTATTATTATCTGCCCCCACTCGCTGGCTTTGTCTGTCTGGTTGCGAAAATAGGGCGGGAGCCCACGCATTTTTTTTCAACAATTTTACACCTCATATATATATACATGTCATTGAATTTGTGACACATATATATATATATATTTATATTTATAGTTCATACACTTCTACATAGTATAATAGCCGCTAATTCAATTGCCGGCTTTTGTGAAAATGCAGAACCCACATGAAATGACACTTGGTTTACATAGAGTTAACCATGTCATTTCAAGTTGTTTGATCTATTGTTTTCACTAACAATTACATAAGTCTATGTGTGCAAACTTTCACACCTGTAGGGGTTAATTAAAGGTGTAAATTCGTAGCAAAAAAGTCCGTTTTTTTTACAACGAATTTACACCTTTAATTAACCCCTACAGGTGTGAAATTTTGCACACATAGACTGATGTAATTGTTAGTGCAAATCAGATATCAAACTACATGAAAAGACATGGTTAACTCTATGTAAACCAAGTGTCATTTCATGTCGGGTGCTTCTGTCTTTTCACAAAAGCCGGCTTTACCCGGCAATTGAATCAGAGGCTATTTTACTATGTAGAAGTGTATAAACTATAAATATATGTATATATATATGTCACAATGACATGTATTTATATATATATGTATTCTATGTGTGTTTATTTAGTGTTTACAAGGAAAGAAAGAGGTTTTTTTAGTTACGATATTTCTGTCCCATAGACTTACATGGGACTTCCGGTATCGGTATCGGGTATCGCCGATATTTTAGTGATATCGGCGATACCATTCCGATCCGATATTTTTGGATATGGGAAAGTATCGCTCAACACTAATATTGATGCAAAACCGTCTGTGATACTTCCACCTACCGCGATGCCAAGGAAAGGTAATATGTTACATGGGCCAACTGTCCTTTCAGGTGATAGCGGTATGCCGAAATGCAGAGATGCAAATTTAAATTTCTCGAAAAGGAAGGAGCAGAGTTTAGAGTTTTTGGGTCTGACGAATAAAAAATTGTCGAGGTAGTTAATTAGCGAATTACTGCCTGTTTCGTAATGGACCACGCAGTCCAGGAAAGTACTAAATAGCTAATCCAACCGCCTTGTCGAACGACGCGTATGCTACAGAACTCTAGGAGGATAGCGATGTTAACAGATTCGAGTGAGACAAATGATGGATCAACCGATATTTTCCGGGTTCTTTTTTAGGAACGATGGCTAATGGCGATATTCTGATATTTCTGAATGGCAACGATTGAAACGGGCCAGCCATTCAACCTAGTTTTTCCTCTTTTTGGAACTTTTGATGTAAAATTTCTGAGAATTCTCATGCAGATTTTAGGTTCATTGCCAATGTTGGTGTTTGGCTGAATTTGAAGGGGATGAAAAAACCGTATGCAAAGCCGGAGTAAAGTTTCCATGCCGCTTCTTTATTGGGGTAAAGGTTAAGCCAAGGGCACAAAGCGGTTACGTTCACCGGGATTTTGCCTTGCTGGCGCTCCGTTCGCCTGACGGATAAACCAAACAAAGTTTTCATTTACTGGGCTTGAACTCAAGTTTTGCTATTCCATAAGGCAAGTGTTTAACCACTCAGCCATTAGCTCAAATGGAGCAATCATGTCAATATCTGCACAACGCATGGAAACAGCAGTTTCCCTTGTTAAATAGCCAACAAGCCTCGTATTTAAACCCAGAGTAAAGTTAAATTTGAAAGGGATAAAAACTGTTTGTAAAGCAAGTGTATAATTCACGATCGAGGATCTGATATTTTGGAAAAGCAGCTCTTGAAAGTGAACAAACTAATATCATCGCCAGGAAAAATGCTCGATACCAGATTTTCTCCTCATAAATTTTGGGATTAGATGATATTTTCCCGATTTCTTTATTAGAAGTGTAATTCCCGCAGTCGAGTGGTCATAGATGAAAAAAAAACAAAAGGGGGGGCTGCTTGTAACAGCCTCAATCAGGCCAACATCTGACGCTTTAACTTCCCAACTGATTAAATAATCTTTTATTTCATATTCCTGTCATCTGAGCTCTTCCTCCGTGACCTATATTCCACCATCAACGAGTCAGCCTCAGGGACCCATATTACACTGTCCACTGAGTCAACCTCAGATCCAGTGAGTCCACCTCAGGGGCCCATATTCCACCGCCGCTGAGTCCACCTCAGGGACCCATATTCCAACGTCCACTGAGTCCACCTCAGGGACCCATATTCTATCGTCCACTGAGTCCACCTCAGGGACCCATATTCTACCGTCCACTGAGTCCACCTCAGGGACTACCACCTCACCAATAATATGGAGTTACATCGTTGTTGGTGGAACCACCTGAGCGGGTTAACCGTCTAACTAGTGCCTTAATAGCTGAGGCTAGTTCGTGGACTGTTGCGTTAAGTGTTGAACTAGCTCCTTAATGGCTGAGGCTAGCTCATTCTCCCTCATTGGCTTTGCAACACTCACCGCTATGTGATGCAGGAGGAGTGACATCCGAGGATGGAGCAACTCCAGCTCCTGCTTGGGCGATGGTCTGGTTATTTCATTGGCCGGAGGCCTGGAGAGATTGAGAAGTGTCTCCCCAGCTTGTAGCCAAAGTTGGAGCATGTGACTGCTGGCAAATGCTGTGTGCTCGAGCCTGAGTGAAACCAATTGATGGCGTAACTCCAGCTCCCTCTTGGGCGATGGTCTGGTGGTTGACTTGGCTGGAGGCCCTGGAAGATGTGGATGGGTCTCCCATGCTGACAGCCCATGTTGGAGCACGCGACTGTTGGTATCTGTCGTGTGCCCAAGCCTGACCAATCAGGACTCTGCGATGCGTCGGACCACTCAGTACTGGGTGGGGAATGCTATCCAGAGGACCGAGATCAATAGTGGCTCCTATGGTGGTAACGGGATTAACGTCCTTTAGAGGGACAGCGTGAATGATGGCAGGAGTCGACAGAGGAGGATTGGGAGGACGTGTGGCATCTATGTCTGCGTCCGCTGTGACTATGGGGTGTATTGGGGGCAGTTGAATTAGCAATAAGGTGTGTGTTACAAGCCATAACTGGTATCGCTGTGCTGGTTAGTATGGGGGATGTTACAGCGTTAACGTATTCAATATTATGGGTGGAACATGAGAGGGAGTTGGTTAATGTGCACCCTTTATTAGCTATTTGAGAAAAGGGGTTGTGGGAAACCGTATTGGGATTACAATGGGTGCATTAGGGGTGTCGGGTGCAATCGCAGTTAGTGGTGCTTGGTGCAGTCACATGTTGATTGAAGCTGCAGAGCGTGCTCATCGGTCTGATTGGACTGATCAGCGTGCTCTGCAGCTGTATACAGAGTCCTCCCATCCCCCTGTGCAGGCAGTGCGGTTATGCCTGCCCAAGGAACGGGGCTGAATGGGCACAGGAAGGGATTCGGATGATGTGAGCGGAGCCTCACAACGATGTCGGATGTGCCGGAAGTGGGGTGGGGTCTGCAGTGGCCTAGGCCCGGCACTTCCCGGCCTGCACCCTTGTGAGTCACAGAAAAGGGGGCGGAGCCCCCAAATGAAGCATGGAGTAGGCCCAAGCTGGGGCCTAAATTTGAATTCCAGCCACGAGCGCCCAGGTTCTGGGGAGGACAACACTGCCCGAGATGCAACTGGAGCTCACCGCCCCCAAAAAGACCCACACCCACCGAAAGGCATGAGAAATCGCCGCATCGCAGGACCCGCACAGCAGAACCACTTCACAGGTAAGTTGAACGGTGGATGGTGAAGGGGGGGACTTGAGCCATAAACGACCCCACCGGAGGGGAGGCTATTGGATGGTGAGCTCACAGGGATGCTGACTGAGGCAAGGACAGGGGCACAGGGAGGTGAGCACTAAGATCAGTAATAATGGCTTGATGCCGGCGTTCACCTTCCCGTGCTGCCCTCCACAGGTGGACACGTGCAGCCCGGCCTGGGAGAAGTCAGGAGGGGCAGGGGAGGATGGATGCCTGGGGCACGGTTAGGGGGTCATGAAAGGGCACAGAGAGGGGAGCGCCGGGCCTTTCATAAGGGCTTGTAATAATAGCTCACCTCCCTGTGCTGCTCTATTCTGCTGCAGGGCCTGAATCATGGCATCAGACATGGCTGCAGGGGCTCCAGGGTCCTCAGGACAACAGCTTCCAAGGGTCAGCCGGAGAGGGAAAGAGAAGGAACTGACTCTTGGCACCTGGATTTAACCTGTGTAGGTGTGGCCAGACGCCCCTTCCCCTTTAAGCCCATTGGTCAGTTGGGCGTCCCACTTAATGCTTCACCTGGGGGAGCAGTGGGAGGGGGGAATTGGGCACTGGACTATATTCTCTCTAGCTTTAGTTCTGAGGGGCTCCACAGTCAGAGGCACGTTCCTGAATTAGTATCGTGCCTGCCAAAGTGGAGAAATATTTAGCGGATCTCAGTGCAGCCAATGATTCCTCAATTCTGAGTAATGGTAGGCGTCCTTATGTGTAATGTTGTTAATGTGACTGTAGTCAACACACATTCTTATGGTACGCTGCTGACTGGAACTGGTGGTCTTGGCTACCTATTGCAACAATACAATAATTTCTCCAAGACAATTCTCAATTACATTGGTGCCTAAAGTAATCATAGGATGGTAATCTTGTTTTGTCAATATCAACTACAATCAAACCTTGTGACTGCAATTCTACTCGGCCAACCTTGATGGTCCCCTCTTTATACCCCACTGAGGCAAGGGCTGAGGCAAATATGTTTAAGTGTTCATCTGGGCTGCGCGTAATGTCTGAATCAGCCCAATACCATTTAAAAAGGATATATGGCATTGTTGTCACCTGGGAGCCCGTGTCCAGTAGAGCACTCTACGGGATCAATTACAACGGGAAGGACTGGCCGTCCTCCCATGTACTTGTCTCGCCAGCTTCGTTGTCTTGGTCGTCTTACTCCTGGGGGTTGGCCCTCTGCCCCAGAGGTTGCTCGTTTAAATTGCAGAATCTTGCGATGTGCCCTGCCTTGTTGCAGCTGCAACAGATGGGTTGTCTCACCCTCTGGTCTGTGGGATTCTCCTCTGCCGTCGCCATGGGACGTCATCTGGACTGGAGGCCAGCCGGATCTTCTTCCTTGGGGACACTTGCATGGACTGCACTGTTTTGGTTAGTGCAGCCACACTTTTGGCCAGCTCCTGGACCTGGAGATGTAGGCCTGCAGAGGAGTCATTACCTAGGTCTGTGCGTCAGCCTCAATGGGGGTCTGGGGAAAGGATGCTGCCTCCCGTTGGTATGTAACTGCTGGGCACCAAGGGGGCACTGCACCCAGGGTCGGACTGGCCCACCGGAGAACCGGTGGGCCCTGGCATCCGGTGGGCCCTGGCACCTGCTGGCATACAGGGGCCAGTTGCCTAGGGCCCCCGCTGCTCCAGGGGCCCCCAGCCAGTGGCGTGTCGCTAATAGCGGCACACCACACAGCTGCTATGGGGGCCCATCCCAGCAGAGCAGCAGCAGGTGACTGGAGGCAGGAGCCCCTGTCCCCGCTGCTAAAGAGAAATGAATATTCACTGCTTCCCACGCCCCCATGGGCATGGAAATGGGTGAATATCATTTCACTTTAGCCACTAAACTTTAGCGGCTAACATTGCCCAGTGCAGTGCCCACTACCAGGGGCCCCCAGCAGAGGCAGCTGCTATGCGGCAGTAATTCAGGGCCGGCACCGCCCTCAGTTGTAATGGAAGAGAGAGTGTCAGATGACTCTCCCTCTCCCATCAGTCCCCTATGTTTCTGACTCACAGCCGGTGCGCGCACCCGCTGTGTGTCTGGCAGACGGCAGCTCCTGACACTGAAGCAGAGCCGCCGCCGGAATCAGCGTGGGAGTGAGGAGGAGAGGTGAGTATTGTGTTTTTTTTTTATATCTCTATATCTACGTATATCTATCTATTATCTATCAATCTATCTATCTCTATATCTATCTAGCTATCTATCTATATCTATAGCTATCTTTCTATCTATCTATCTATATATCTATCTATCTATCTATCTATCTATCTACTATCTATCTATCTATCTATCTATCTATCGCATTATACCCTATGAGGGGGGGCAGTATTATACCCTATGAGAGGGGGCAGCATTATACCCTATGAGGGGGGGCAGTATTATACCCTATGAGAGGGGGCAGCATTATACCCTATGAGGGGGGCAGTATTATACCCTATGAGGAGGGCAGTATTATACCCTATGAGGGGGGGCAGTATTATACTCTATAAGAGGGGGCAGCATTATACCCTATGAGGGGGGCAGTATTATACCCTATAAGAGGGGGCAGCATTATACCCTATGAGGGGGTCAGTATTATACCCTATGAGGGGGCAGCATTATACCCTATGGGGGGCAGCATTATACCATATGAGGGGGTGCATTATACCTTATGAGGGGGGAGGCAGCATTATATCCTATGGGGGGGCAGCATTATACCCTATGAGGAGGCAGCATTATACCCTATGAGGGGGAAAGCATTATACCCAATGAGGGGGCAACATTATACCCTATGAGGGGTGCATGATACCCTATGAGGGGGCAGCATTATACCCTATGAGGGGGGCAGCGTTATACCCTATGAGGGGGGCAGCATTATACCCTATGAGGGGGGGCAGCATTATACACTATGAGGGGGGCAGCATTATACCCTATGGGGGGCAGCATTATACCCTATGAGGTTGTGCATTATACCTTATGAGGGGGGAGGCAGCATTATACCCTATGAGGGGGCAGCGTTATACCCTTTGAGGGGGCAGCATTATACCCTATGAGGGAGCAGTGTTATACCCTATGAGGGGGTGCATTATACCTTATGAGGGGGAGGCAGCATTATACCCTATGAGGGGGGGCAGTATTATACCCTATGAGAGGGGGCAGCATTATACCCTATGAGGGGGGCAGTATTATACCCTATGAGGAGGGCAGTATTATACCCTATGAGGGGGGCAGTATTATACCCTATAAGAGGGGGCAGCATTATACCCTATGAGGGGGGGCAGTATTATACCCTATGAAGGGGGCAGCATTATACCCTATGAGGGGGTCAGTATTATACCCTATGAGGGGGGCAGCATTATACCCTATGAGGAGGCAGCATTATACCCTATGAGGGGGAAAGCATTATACCCAATGAGGGGGCAACATTATACCCTATGAGGGGGTGCATGATACCCTATGAGGGGGCAGCATTATACCCTATGAGGGGGGCAGCGTTATACCCTATGAGGGGGGCAGCATTATACCCTATGGGGGGGCAGCATTATACACTATGAGGGGGGCAGCATTATACCCTATGGGGGGCAGCATTATACCCTATGAGGTTGTGCATTATACCTTATGAGGGGGGAGGCAGCATTATACCCTATGAGGGGGCAGCGTTATACCCTTTGAGGGGCAGCATTATACCCTATGAGGGAGCAGTGTTATACCCTATGAGGGGTGTGCATTATACCTTATGAGGGGGGGGCAGCATTATACCCTATGAGGGGGGCAGCATTATACCCTATGAGGGGCAGCATTATACCCTATGAGGGGGGCAGCGTTATACCCTATGAGGGGGCAGCATTATACCCTATGAGGGGGTGCATTATACCCTATGAGGGGGGGCAGCATTATACCCTATGAGGGGGGGCAGCATTATACCCTATGAGGAGGCAGCATTATGCCCTATGGGAGGGCAGCATTATACCCTATGGGGGCAGCATTATACCCTATGAGGGGGGCAGTATTATACCCTATGAGTGGGGGCAGCTTTATATTCTATGAGGGAGGCTACCCCAACTCTTGCTACATAATTAAGATTTATACTACCTTATATTATACCCTGATATTAGCATGTTTTACCGCACAATTGGTGGTCTTGTATTTATTTCAATGTAGCTACATAGTGGGCCCCAAGAATGATTTTCTCTGGTGGGCCCAAGGTGTTCCAGTCCAACGCTGAAGTTTTCGAAGTTCAGGTCAGGGATTTGTAGGGCCATAATGCGCAGCTGTGTCCTCTGGGTATTGGACAGGAGTCCCTCAATAGACTGCTCCTTTAGCAACTTATTCTCGTCTTGTATGCTGTCAGGGTCAGCCTGCATAGTCTCTCCTTGAAATCGCTCAAGGTGTGCGACTCCCCTGAGTATTGCGGTAACCAGGTCACTCTCTGTATGTACGGCATTGATAGTGGCATTATGGCGGCTGCGGCTGCGGCCGCCACCGGATCTCCACCCGGGTTGGACATTTTCTTTCCCCCTAATGAACCTCAGCCAGGCTCTGGGTATCGTCGGTCTACTACTGTCCATATAGGCATCCGTGTGTATATTTGGTGGTCTGTATACAGTCACCACTATATTCTCAGACTCATGTATTTTGCCAAATTCGCTCACTTTATCTTGTATCGTTACCGTAGTAAGAGACTGCTCCGCAGGCAGGATGGATTGAGCTCCTTCAGATTTCTAACTCGAGGCCTCCTGCTTTCCACTCGCTGACGACAGAGCGCAGCCAGAGCTTTTCTTCACCCGTCTGGTTTTCCGCGTGCCGTGTGACGCAGTAATGGCGGAGATTCTGTAGTTCAAATAAGTCTATGGCACACAGTACCCGGTAATACTGGGCTACGCATCCTGTTCATGATGCCAAGTTGGAGCGCCCACCAGGCCGTGGGGCATTCAAAACCTGGCCGGACAGTTCTTAAAGGGGAAGTCACGGTAGCAGTGACCCTGGTCCGTGGCGCTGGGCATCCAGTGAAATGGCAATAAATGTAATGGAGATAGTTTATAGGGGAATTAACATGACGCCACCTGCGGTGTTCGGCTATATGTGGCCGACTTTGCTGTGGGGGACCGCTGGGGTCGATGGTGACACAGCTGAGATGGTTGTGCTTCCCACAGGTAGAGCTAGGCCCCAGTGCAGTTAAAGGGTTAAAATCAGTGATGGTTATGGTTGTAGTGCAGGACTGAGAGTGTAAGAAATTACTGGAAGACTAGCACTGGAGCCTTGCAGAGCTGGGGTCCTGGGTTCAAATCCCACCAAGGATAGCATCTGCAAAGAGTTTTTATGTTCTCCCCGTGTTTGCTTGGGTTTCCTCCGGGTACTCCGGTTTCCTCCCATGTTCCAAAGACATACTGATAGGGAATTTAGATTGTGAGCCCCATCGGGGACAGTGTCAATAATGTCTGTAAAGCGCTGTGGAATTAATGGTGCTAAATACATGAGTAAAAATAAATAAATAAGACACAGGGACTGTAGTTTCCTTTACCTTTACTGGATAGATGAAGGTGCAATCCCGAGCACTGACAACAGATGGTAGCAGGGATCTGTGCAGCCGGGGAGCAATTTGGGGTCTGCCTAGCCAGGTGGGTTCAGAGGCCTTCCTGCTGCGCTGTTCTTTTTGGCTCTTGCTGCCTTAAGCTTATGCAAGTTCCTCTCACTGTTTGGCAGTTGAAATCAAACATTACCCGCATGGCAGGCAGCTTGAGCCTATTTCAGGTGTCGCTCCTAGTTGCGGCTCCGGGCTCTCATATGCTGCTGTGCCATCGGGTGTTAGCTGGGCCCAGAAGACCTGCAATCGCCTGCCTGAGCTCCAGATTCAGCTGCCAGGACTTCAGTACCCGCACAGCCACGGACTCTGGTGTCCGGTTTCTATAGCTCAGTACTGGGGTGAGCTTGGTTGCAGCTACATTCCCCAGGTTCTCCTCGACTCCACTCCTCTTCCCTCACACACACTTCTCAGACTCGACTTCTCTCAAACACTGACTAACCCCGCCTCCAAGCCAGAACTTATAGGGAAGCTCCCCTGAAACTGTATGTTAGAGCTCCCCTTCTGGTTTGGAGTCAGGAAAAGTTCTTGATGCTAGTGTTACCTGGTAAGGGGACCCCTCCTTGCTCTCAGGCATGACATCAAACCCTGTGAGGGTGGCAATGCCACTGTGGCAACCAGACTCTTGGGGTGCCACATACATCTATCTGAATCTGGAAGAAGAGATTGAAAGTTCTCCTTATAGCGTGGGTCTAGAAGTGTTACTAACCAGTAATGAGTGTCAGCACAAATTTTGATAATATGAGGGTCACGGGAAAGGCAGCGCAACATAAAGTCTGCCATGCGTGCCAGACTGCTAACTGGCAATACTTCCGTGTCCTCACCAACAGTACTCTCAAAGAAAAAAGGATGCACACTGTAGCGCTATAGCTTGCAAACATGAGATATGAAAAATGAATTGCATCACTGCCTTAGAAATATGAAAAATTGAGAAAGCTTAGTGCATAAAATGGCCAATTTATGTGTACCTAGAAGCCACATTGAAGCGCTTCTCGTTTTCCAGGTCCTAACTAATGCCAATCCTCACTTAGAAAAGTCTCTATCTGTATGGGAACATATGAATCCTCTCTTTAGACTGAAATATACATCTCTGTGGAGGGGTAGTGGCCCTGCTGTAATTAAAATGCCTGCGAACGACAGGTGGGGTGCTCAGTCAGAAGGTAAATAAATGCATATCAAAAAACATCCAAATGGTTCCTTGTTCCATCTCATCATGCTCTGCCTGCAATGCATCCTCTTTCATTGTGAGCAGAGAGCTTTTCAGAATACAGAGAAGTGGGATGGTGACGTGTTATGAATGTGCTAGAGATGGTTTCTGAGCAGAGGCTCCCTCTGGTGGTTACAGACAGTACTGAGCCTTTCAGCGAGGAATGGCAATCTGGGATCGCTGACTGGTCTGATATAAGGGAGGTTCCCTCCCATGATGGTTGCCAGTGATCAATTATTCTTGTCTCAATTGTGAATAATTCAGTTCAGGGAACTGCAATCCAATAGGTTCCAGCCTCTCTGGTGTATTGCCGTTTTTGCTTATTCTCCTCAGCTACCATAACTGGTAGCTGACAGAAAATTGAAACTGAAAATTATATGGTACTCACAGAAGGGAAAAATAGTGTGGAAAGAAAAAAACAGGAAAAAGCAAATGAACAAATAACAGTGGCTTCAGATAAACTGAGAGGAGCACAAGCCTCCGGAGGGGACCTGGCTGACCTCCACAGAAGTGCAGGGAACAATGCAAAAAGCAAGCACAAAAATAAAAGCAGAAAATATCTTATCTGATAGCAGAAGATGCAGGCAAGACTCAGCAAACTTCCAAATGAACCAGGAACCACCTCTGCTCAGAAACCATCTCTAGCACATTCATAACAGTGATGCTAATTATGGGGTCATCGCAGCTCATGATCTTGGTGGACTCCTCAAAGTTTTGTGATATGGTACATATGTCTGACATCCATGTCCACTCCTGAGGTCTTATGTGTGGAGTCTGAACTGAATACCGACGACCTTGTTGATGCTGATACTCAACAATTGCGCTCTTCTCACAAATCCTTTCCAGCATATGCAGTGTAGAATTCCAACGAGTGGGGACATCACACACCAGTGGGTGAGCCGGAAGCTGCAAATGCTGCTGAAGCACGGCATGAATGTTGAAGCTGTAGCTGACTTTCTAAATGGGCACACAAGCAGCGTACTTTCACAAGCAGATCCGGAAGCTCCGGGTAGGTTTTTAGAAACCGCTAAACCACGGGGTTTAGCACATGGGCCAGGCATGGTACATGTGTGAGCTAGCCTCGCCTCAGAGACACCACCTGTTTCCGGCCATTGTCACACATGACCATGCCTGGCTGTAGGTTCAGCAGTGTCAGCCACATATCTGCCTGCTCTTTCAGAACTGTCCACAACTCTTCAGCATTGGGTGGTTTGTCACTTAACCTTATTAGACTTCAGTACAGCCTGTTACCTTTCGGCTGAGGCAGTCCTGCAGTGCTTCCAGCTTGCGACTGATGTGGTCATTTTGGAGATGCAGGCTGAAGAGGAGGAGGATGACGTGCAGGAGCTGTAGACTGTGGGGGCAACCCTGATTGACCTAGGGCCTGCAATCCACGGTGTTGGAAGGACGTGTTCCAATCCCAAGGTCCGACCGGGTCCCCACTTCCACTATGTTAACCTAGTGTGCCGTCAGCTAGATGTACTGTCCCTGCCCTGAATTATTTGTCCACGTGTCAGTGGTTAAGTGTACTTTCCCAGTAACTGCTTTGTTGAAGGCACAGTAATGTTGCGGGACACATGCTTGTGTAATGCCAGGTTGGCATATCAGGAGAAATAGTGTTGGCTGGGGACAGAGTACCTTGGGATGGACGCCATAAGGTTGCGGAAAGCTTCCATCTCCACGAGCCTAAAAGGCAACATTTTGAGCGAACGCAGACGGGAAATGTGTGAATTTAGTACTGTGGCCTGTGGGGCATTGGCTGGGTATTTCCACCTGCATTCCATTAACTGTTGTATAGACAACTGAAGGCTGCACAGGCACCATGGACAGGGGACTGGCTTCCACGTACAATAGCGGAAGCAGTTGTGTCACCCGCAGACACTGCTCCTGGACCCTGGGTTCGGCCCACGAAGTCAGGTGCTTTGCTGCCATGTGCCTGATCATGCTGTTGGTGGTCAGGCTAGTAGTTTTGCTACCTCTGCTGATGTGGGCATGGCAGGTGGTGCAAATGGCTTGTTTGGGGTTATCAGCAGAGTCTTTAAAAAACTACTAGCAGTGTGTGCAATATCACTATGTTCTCCACACAATTTATGGCCTGTCTTTATTGGTGTGGTGCTTTCATGTACGATTTTTTAAATGTTTGTATTTAAATAAAATTTGTTACTTTTTCATTAATACTCGTTTGGTTATTTTTCCTATACATTTTACTATCATTCATATGTTTAGGATAATAACATTAGTGATCTATTCAGTTATGAGTTTTTGAACTTTACAAGGTGGTATTTACATAGGGAATTTGTTGTTAATATTGTTGTTCTGTTTTATAACAGTTTTTTGATTCCATCTATGGACCTGAAAGCCAGAGAAAAAGCCTGGCAGGAAAAGGCTACAGACCTTTTCAAATCAAGCACCTCTACCAATTTTAATGATACCCATGATGACGTTAAAGATTTGAAGCAGAAATATAAAAATTTGGTAAACAAAAAAACCTGTGTATGGTGGACAAAGGCATCACTGGATAACTATATAAAACAAAAAATGATTCCTCGTGGTTTGAGAATCCAATTGTACCCCACTTTTGATCTCAATGATCAGGATCTCATTAATAAATGGGAATTGACTTCCAATGCATGTTCTTTTTCATTTATGGAAATAATTAATTCCAAAAATATGAACATATTGACTGATATTGATAATGAACTAAATGCTATTCAACGTGATCTATCTGATAAATTAAATGGGGAACAATTGGAAAAATTCTATCAGGATATTAATTTAGAATTGGAAAAATGGGAACAACAGATCAGTTCCATCAAAAAGAAAAAATTTCAGAGAGACATTCTTGATTATGACCAAAAAAAAGTATATCGGTGGCAAACCAGGACTAATGAACATACTGGGAAACTGCCACACCCCAGAAGTCCTTCTACTTCATCCGTGTCTTCAATTTCAAGCGCGGCATCTTCAGCACATGAGGGAGAATACTCTAATCATAGACGCATTAGAACCAGATTTGGGGGTAAAAATAGAACTCCATTCCGTTCAAATGATCATGGCAATAGACGCAACAATCAATCCAAGGTAATTAACCTTTCCTCTCATATATTGTCTCAGGAACAAATTAATGTGTTAGAGAGAGGTTTAACTTTCTCTCCACCTCAACCTCTAGATGCCTTCACGGCAATAAAAGATGTACATCTTTTTGCCAGAAAACTTATCTTAAAAAGATTTCATGTGAAGAATACTATGGGTATATCATTAAATTCTGAGGAGGAAAGGGAAGCTTTGGCAATACTTGAATCCCTAGCGGAAGAAAATCAAGCTTCTAATTCGGTGAGTGAATTTCCATCTTTTCTACTCAAAAAAAATAAAAAATTCCCAAGTATTAGTACCTGTCCGGCAGTGGAGGTTTTTGTTAACTTGGTAACCAAAGAGATAGAGGAAATACAGAAAAACTTTTTTCCTAGCCCAAAGGATCTTAATGAAAGGAAAATCATCCAAGAGATGAGAGATTGGGATGACGTACTTTTTAAGCTTGCCGACAAAGGGGGCAATCTTGTGATTTGGCCAAAAGAAATGTACAAAAATCAGGCCTATATTCTTTTGGGAGATACCAAATGCTATAAAAAATTGAGCAATAACCCCTTAGTTGAATACCAGAAGGAACTAATCGGTATTATGATAGATGGCTATGAGGGAGGTATTATACCCAAACAATTGTTGAACAACATAGAATCGCTCAAACCCAAATTACCTACATTTTATTTGATTCCCAAAATTCATAAAAATCACTTGGATCCCCCCGGACGTCCCATAGTATCGGGTAATGAGGGACTAAACGAACTTATTTGTCAAATAGTGGACTATTTTCTGAAACCTTTGGTGTCTGCCTTACCTTCCTTTATCCTTGATACTACTGCAGCATTGAGGAAATTAGATCAATTACAATTGAGTGATGACATGATCTTGGTAACGGCAGATGTGGAAGCATTATATACCTCCATTAGACATTCTCAGGGTCTTAATGCGATATCTTGGTTTCTCAAGAACAGTAATCTAGATTCTTCCACGAGTTCCTTCATCTTGATCCTATTGGAGTATATACTTACCCATAATTGCTTTACCTTTGATTGTCATACATACCTTCAGTTACAGGGCACGGCAATGGGGGCAGCTTGTGCCCCATCTTATGCTAACCTATTTTTGGGTTTATGGGAAAGAGAAATCTTCCAAAGCGCCCCCATTGCCGGCTCGGAAAAAATTCACGATTGGGTTAGATACATCGATGATGTGCTTTTTGTTTGGGATGGAACAGTAGAGGAGTTACACACCTTCATGTCTATCTTGAACAATAACGATTTAAATATTCATCTCACCTATTCTCATGGTAAAAAAGTTAATTTTTTGGATATTTCCATCACGGTACAAGATGATGGATCCATATGTACTGATATCTATCGTAAGCCCACTTCTACTAATTCTATACTTTACGCCAAGTCTTCACATCCCAAATCGACTATACAATCTATACCAGTTAGTCAATATTTGAGGGCTAAGAGAATCTGCTCCACGGAGGAAGCTTTTCAAAAGCAAGCCAGTGATCTTTATTCCAGATTTCGTGAGAGAGGGTATAGCCATAGATCAATCAGACGGGCATACAATAGAGTTCAAAATACAACTAGGGACATCTGTTATACAAGAGGAAAGAGAATAGGGAAACTGATTCAAGAGTTGTACGACTCATTACCCCCTATAGCGAACAGTGGAAACAATTTACGGGCATTATCCAGAACCATTGGAAGGTCCTTCTAACCGATTCCATCCTCAATAAACCCTTTCGGAAAGACCCTATATTACCGCTAAAAGATCCAAGAATTTGTCTGATCTTCTTGTTCGCAGTCACTTCACATCCCACAAAAATGCACAAAATAATAAAAAAAACAACTTTCTGAATGATATACAAGGTTTTTTCCCATGTAGGACTTGTAAAGCCTGTCTTAATACCTTTAGGACAAAAGAATTTCAAGATGCAAGTGGTACCCGTATTTTTTCTATTCGAAAACATTTAACATGTTCCTCAAAAGGAGTTATTTATCTGGCCAAATGTCCTTGCGAAAAAATATATGTGGGCATGACCACACGTGAATTAAAAGTTAGAATACGTGAACACGTTCGCGACATTGAGAAGGCTAAAGACACGGATGAAGTGGAACAATTAAAAACCTCGCCTAGACATTTTAGGAAATTCCACAATTCTGAATCAGGGGGTCTTAAGGTCATTGCCATTGACCAGACTTCTTTGGGTATCAGGGGTGGTAATCTCTTCAAAGTCTTGTCTCAAATTGAAAGTAGATGGATCTATAGATTAAAATCCATGGCACCAATGGGCTTGAATGAGAGCCAAGGTTTCGGATCATTTTTGTAGATAATAAGTCCTCATGGGTAATCGTTTTATTAGTTCTGGTTTTAACTTATTTTATTATTTTTCTAGTATTGAATTGCTGGGATACATATCTGATTATTCTATGTCCTCACGTGAATCTTCTCCTTCTGATTTGAATGGAATTCCAGAATGCTGCTATCAACAAACAATGGAAGAAGTCATATTCTAGTGGGTCCATGGACATTGGGAGTCTAATTTGTTCATATATTTTCATTTACACAATTCTATTATCATATATATTTCTTATTTTTATTATTTTTTTATTTCCTTAGATGCAATATTCTAATTAATTTTGTTGTGTTGTATTTTTTCACTTTTAATATTGTGTACTTATTTAGCATTTAATTTACTATTCAATTATTGTGCACAATTTGTACTGTTTTCTTCTTATTTATATATAGTATTTTTCATTATATTATTCATAATTTGTCACTGTTATATATCACTATCTCATAATCACCATATAATATATTAATATTTAAGTTATTATCGCATATTATTATGACATGTTAGCTTTATTAGCGTATATAGTTATAAGCACAACATCCTTTCCCTCTTCCATGATTTCTATTTATTTTTTATTTTTCTCTTTTATCCTTTTCTTCATTAGATCACATCCGTAATAATGCACATCTTAATTGATATTTATTAGCAGACTCCACAGTGCTGTGGTGCGCATGACCGGCATTTCACCCGTCCTGGAGCTTTTAGAAGCGCAACAGGGGATGGGCGGTTTTACAGGTTACCTAGGTGACCTGTTCACCGCCTGCCTCCACTGCGCAGACGAAAGTCTCCTCTTCTTAGGAGGGTGTTTTCTGACGCATGCGCCGACTAACACAGCACGTATCCCAGCCTAATTCAGGGATTGGTTCGTACACACATAAAAACAGCTGCCAGGATTAATGTGACACGCCTCCTGACAAAGTTTTTTTCGAAACGTGCGTAGGGGCGCCAGGCCAGGTGAACATAGCACACTGTTCTCTTCACGGAGATATATTTTACATAGCCCTGGTGAGTACCATATGTTATTTTGATAGGACACTTTGTTTCCACAGCCACACAGTGTGGTATTTCAATCATGGCGTCCACTTATCTTGTTGCTCTTAGCCTGGGCTCAGTTAGTCGTTGGTACATAAACACCAGGCTCCACTAGTACATCACCAGGTGTATGGCATGCTAATGAAAGGTCTTTTGCCCTTACTTTCTACACCATAGTATTCTATAGCATGCGTTTTTTCAGCGCCATTATATTATTCGGCGCGCATTGCACTAGTCATTGAATATATGTTTTTCATCTTATCTCCATTCATTGGATGTGGTCCAGCTCTATATATATAACTATTTAGTACTGTACACATATTATTCAATAGCATATAATATTTATTCATGGTAGTATTTCTGTCTACTTTGTTAGATTTACTGTTCAGCGCTGGTTTTTTGCCAGGATATATCGCTGTGTTAACCTTCCCACTATCCATGATTAATTATATTTTGCTATATATATTGGTTTCAGCTGCAGCCTATTTGTTTGCATAATATGGAGATAACTTATGAGCTCACCACTTGTAACTACTAGCAGTGTGTGCAATATCACTATGTTCTCCACACAATTTATGGCCTGTCTTTATTGGTGTGGTGCTTTCATGTACGATTTTTTAAATGTTTGTATTTAAATAAAATTTGTTACTTTTTCATTAATACTCGTTTGGTTATTTTTCCTATACATTTTACTATCATTCATATGTTTAGGATAATAACATTAGTGATCTATTCAGTTATGAGTTTTTGAACTTTACAAGGTGGTATTTACATAGGGAATTTGTTGTTAATAATCTTTAAAAAACAACCAGACTCGGGAAGACCTAACAGTTGTAATGACAACTTCTGTTGTGTTGGTGTTACAAGGAACAGTTGCTCGCCTTCTGTCTGTGGCCACCACAGTGCTTCTTTCTGCCTGTTGTGGTGCTACGCCTCCCTCCCACAGTGTGCTGCTGTCCTCGCTCTTCATGTCCTCCTGCCAGGTTGGGTCAGTTACTATATCATCCCTCACTTCCTCTTCCACTTCCACACCCTGGTCCTCCTCCTGACTTTTTGGCAATTGTGTCTCATCATCGTCCACCTCTTGTGAAATCAAACTTCTGTGAAATCAAATTGTCCACTAAGGAAGCAACACTGATTGACAATCAATTTCACATGCTGTTGTGCAAATGGAATAGACAACAGATGGAAATTATTGGCAATTATCAAGACACACTCAATAAAGGAGTGGTTCTGCAGGTGGGGATCAGAGACCACATCTCAGTACCAATGCTTTCTGGCTGATGTTTTGGTCACTTTTGAATGCTGCGCGTACTTTCACACTCGTGGCAGCATGAGACGGACTCTACAACCCTCACAAGCGGCTCAGGTAGTGCAGCTCATCCAGGATGGCACATCAATGTGAGCTATGGCAAGAAGGCTTACTGTGTCTGTCAGCATAGTGTCCAGAGGCTGGAGGCGTTACCAGGAGACAGGCCAGAACACCAGGAGATGTGGAGGGGGCGGTAGGAGGGCTACAACCCAGCAGCAGCAGGACCGCAACCTCCACCTTTGTGCAAGGAGGAACAGGAGAAGCACTGCCAGAGCCCTGCAAAATGACCTGCAGCAGGCCACAAATGTGCATGTGTCTGCACAAATGGTTAGAAAGCGACTCCATGAGGATGGTCTGACATCCACAGATGGGGGTTGTGCTCACAGCCCAACACCATGTAAGATGCTAGGCATTTGCCACAGAACACCAGGATAGGCAAATTCACTACTGTGCTCTTTACAGATGAAAGCAGGTTCACACTGAGCACATGTGACAGACGTGACAGAGTCTGGAGACGCCGCGTAGAGCGATCTGCTGCCTGCAACATCCTTCAGCTTGACCGGTTTGGCAGTGGGTCAGTAATGGTGTGGGGTGGCATTTCTTTGGAAGGCTGCACAGCCCTCCATGTGCTCGCCAGAGGTAGCCTGACTGCCATTAGGTACCGAGATGAGATCCTCAGACCCCTTGTGAGACCATATGCTGGTGCGGTTGGCCCTGGGTTCCACCTAATGCAGGACAATGCCAGACCTCATGTAGCTGGAGTGTGTAAGCAGTTCCTGTAAGATGAAGGCATTGAAGCTATGAACTGGCCTACCCGTTCCCCAGGCCTGAATCCGATTGAGCACATCTGGGACATTATGTCTCGCTCCATCCACCAACGTCACGTTGCACCACATTCTTCCAGGAGTTGGCGGATGCTTTAGTACAGGTCTGGGAGGAGATCCCTCAGGAGACCACCCACTGCCGCCTCATCAGGAGCATGCTCAGGCATTGTAAGAAGATCATACAGGCACATGGAGGCCACACCTAATTCTGAGCCTCATTTTGACTTGTTTTAAGGACATTTCATTTCACTTTAATTTTGTGTGTGACTCCAAATTCAGGCCTCCATTGGTAATTAATTTGATTTACATTGATGATTTTTGTGTGAGTTTGTTGTCAGCACCTTCAACTTTGTACAGAACGAAGTATTCAATGAGAATATTTCATTCATTCAGATCTAGGATGTGTTATTTGAATGTTCCCTTTATTTTTTGAGAAGTATATACAGTATATATATATATATATATATATATATATATATATATATATAACAGTGCCTACAAGTAGTATTCAACCCCCTGCAGATTTAGCTGGTTTGATAAGATGCAAATAAGTTAGAGCCTTCAAACTGCAAACGAGAGTAGGATTTATTAACAGAAGTATAAATCTTACAAAACAAAAAGTTATGTTGCTCAGTTGAATTTTAATAAATTTTAAACATAAAAGTGTGGGTCAATTATTATACAACCCCTATGTTTAATATTTGTGGAATAACCCTTGTTTGCAATTACAGCTAATAATCGTCTTTTATAAGACCTGATCAGGCCAGCACAGGTCTGTGGAGTTATCTTGGCCCACTCCTCCATGCAGATCTTCTCCAAGTTATCTAGGTTCTTTGGGTGTCTCATGTGGACTTTAATCTTGAGCTCCTTCCACAAGTTTTCAATTGGGTTAAAGTCAGGAGACTGACTAGGCCACTCCAACACCTTGACTTTTTCCCTCTTGAACCAGGCCTTGGTTTTCTTGTCTGTGTGCTTTGGGTCGTTGTCTTGTTGGAAGATGAAATTACGACCCATCTTAAGATCCTTGATGGAGGAGCGGAGGTTCTTGGCCAAAATCTCCAGGTAGGCCGTGCTATCCATCCTCCCATGGATGCGGAACAGATGGCCAGGCCCCTTGGCTGAGAAACAGCCCCACAGCATGATGCTGCCACCACCATGCTTGACTGTAGGGATGGTATTCTTGGGGTCGTATGCAGTGCCATCCAGTCTCCAAACGTCACGTGTGTGGTTGGCACCAAAGATCTCGATCTTGGTCTCATCAGACCATAGAACCTTGAACTAGTCTGTCTCAGAGTCCTCCAAGTGATCATGAGCAAACTGTAGACGAGCCTTGACATGACGCTTTGAAAGTAAAGGTACCTTACGGGCTCGTCTGGAACGGAGACCATTGCAGTGGAGTACGTTACTTATGGTATTGACTGAAACCAATGTCGCCACTGCCATGAGATCTTCCCGGAGCTCCTTCCTTGTTGTCCTTGGGTTAGCCTTGACTCTTCGGACAAGCCTGGCCTCGGCACGGGAGGAAACTTTCAAAGGCTGTCCAGGCCGTGGAAGGCTAACAGTAGTTCCATAAGCCTTCCACTGACGGATGATGCTCCCAACAGTGGAGACAGGTAGGGCCAACTCCTTGGAAAGGGTTTTGTACCCCTTGCCAGCCTTGTGACACTCCACGATCTTGTCTCTGATTGCCTTGGAATGCTCCTTTGTCTTTCCCATGTTGACCATGTATGAGTGCTGTTGTAAGGTTCTATGTATATATTCCTGAAACTCAGTTTGTTCGTCAGCCATTTTACTTTCTGTCTTGCTGCAGCTATCTTGCCCTCAGTCAAAATGGAGTTTCCAGCTTGCATGTTCCCGCCCTGATTCTCTCCTTTGCTTCTTAAGCAGCCACAGCTGAGCAATCAGTGCTTCAGAATCTAGCCTGCAGTGAACCTGTGACTTGACTCCTGTAAGCCTTGGACCTTGTACTCCAGCTATTCCTACTGAGGAACTCTGAAGCACTTGTGGACTCTGAACCCTGCTCTTTGAAAGACCCACGTTTGCATGGACTTACGGTAACAGAGAAGAAGATCCTGAATCTGTATTGGAGAGTGATTGCTGAGCTTGGATTACTCTGGCCTGCTGTGTCTCCTGTTTCTGTGTCTGCAAACTGTGTGACTATTTCTGCCAACTTGTATGAAGTAATACAGGACTTTTCTATATCAAACCTGTGACTCCTGTGTTTTCATCGCACCCAAGCACAAGACGCTATATGAACTGTACTACATACATTACAAGATTCTGAAGCCAAAACGTTAGTGTCTGCTGGGTCTGGAAGGCTGTGTCTGCTGTACTGTGGATATCAGACGTCCGGTTGTACTTTCTGTGATGACAGTGGTTGTGACTTCTCACAACCATTCCAGGTGAGCAATTCCCTTAAGTTTTTTCTTTTGCTGTGTTACCACAGGTAAACACTATTGTTTTTTTTTTTTTTCCTTTCTTTTCTCTTTTTTGTCTGCTGTAACTCTGGATATCAGATGTCTGGTTGAAACTTTCTGTGATGATAGTGGTTGTGACTTCTCACAACCATTCCAGGTGAGCAGTTCCCTTAATTTTTTTTTTCTCTCTGCAGTGTTGCCACAGGTGAACACTATTGTTTTTTTTCTCTCCTCTTCTTCCAGTAATCCTGTCTTAAAAGATCTGGAAAATGGAGGCCCGCATAAAGGAACTTTGCGGAGTGACTGATAATATCCTTGCAGATTTGCAGAATATAAAGACCCGTTTTACAAATCTTCAGGACCTCAATAATCACAATTTGCAAGTGGTTGGACAGACTACCCAGGATTTGCGAGCCAGGATTGAGGTTCTAGAGGGGCGAGTCCAGGCTCCTGCCGTAGCCCCGAGTGCTGGGATTCCCAAGTTGCCCCCTTTTCGTTTTGGCGGTGAACGTGAGAAATTCAGGGGATTTATTAATCAATGCAATCTTTTTTTTTCTGCACATGCTTCACAATTTCCCACTGAACGATCTAAGGAGCTTACTATAATTATGTTGCTTACCAACAAGGCTTTAATGTGGGCAAACCCTCTGATTGAGACTGAGGATGATTGTTTGAATCACCTTGATGATTTTATTTCAGCCATGGGGCAGGTGTTTGATGACCCCAATCGAGGTGCAACAGCTGAAGCAGCCATGTTAGCTTTGCGCCAAGGTAAGCACTCGGTAGCTGAATATGCCTTGGATTTCAGGAGATGGGCCCTTGATACCACCTGGGACAGTTCCGCCAAAAAATCTATTTTTCGAAAGGGGTTATCTCCACTGATTAAGGATGAACTTGCTCGTGCCGACCCTCCCACTGCGTTAGGTGACTTTATTAACTACTGCATCCGTATTGATACTCGTCTGACTGAACGCAGGCAAGAGAGATGGTTCGAAAGCAATCGTACTAACCTTTTCCTACCTTCCTCTCCAGCTAAGGAACCTTTGAGTAGGATTACACGGGAACCTGAACCTGAACCCATGCAGGTAGACTCTTTACAACGACGGGTTAGTGATGCACGCAAGGAACATCGTTTTAAGGAGAATCTATGTTTCTATTGTGGTAAGTCAGGGCACTTCATTATAAACTGCCCCAGCCGTTCTCGTAAGACTACTGCAGCACTCATTCATTGTGAGTGTTGCGAGAGGGGATCTGTCAGGTCCGAGCCTCAGGCTCCAGAGCGATCTGCAGCAACAGATCTTGATTTCTCGGACTTAAACTCCGTTACCTCTGAGGACGTTGACTGTGTAAACGCTGCCATTTTTCAAGTTTCCTCAGCGGTGTCCCAGCTGAGTTGTAAAAAAAACAATTCTCATTGCTTTCTTTCCATCAAACTCTGGGTTGACTCAGCTTGGGTGTCTAGCTCTGCTATGATCGACTCAGGGGCAAGTGGAAATTTTATGGATGTCTCCTTTGCTCTGAAACAGGGAATACGTTCAGTGAAGAAGGCTACTCCAGTACAGATGGAAACTGTGGATGGCTCCCTGCTGACCTCTGGACCAGTGGATCAGGAAACAGAGCCTTTGAGGGTTCTTATGGGTAAAGATCATCAAGAGAAACTGTCCTTTATGCTTATCTCTTCTCCCCACTTTCCCATTATTCTAGGGCTACCATGGCTGCAGGCTCAGAATCCTACCATTAACTGGGAGACCAAGGAATTACACTTTCCAGAGAAACAGATGAGTCCAAAAGTTTCAGCTTGCTCTGTTCCTAAAGGAATCATGTCAGTCCCTGAACTACCAGCTGTATACCAGGACTATGTGGATTTATGTGACAAGAAGAACGCTGACCAGCTTCCTCCTCACCGTCCATATGATTGTCCAATTGAATTATTGCCTGGAGCAGAGATACCTTTTGGTAAGATCTACCCCCTGGCGGGGCCCGAGCTAAAGGCTTTAAAGGATTACATAGATGAAAATCTAGCCAAGGGCTTCATAGGCCCCTCTTCATCTCCTGCAGGTGCACCCATTTTCTTTGTAAAGAAGAAAGATGGATCTCTGAGACCATGCGTAGACTATAGGGAACTCAATAAGGTTACTATTAGAAACCGTTATCCATTGCCTTTAATCCCTGAGTTATTGGAGAGAGTGCGACATGCCAAAATTTTTTCTAAACTAGATCTTCGTGGGGCCTATAACTTAGTCCGTATTAGACCTGGGGATGAATGGAAGACTGCATTCAGGTCACGCTATGGACACTTTGAATATCTAGTTATGCCTTTTGGTCTGAGTACCACCCCAGCCACTTTCCAACACTTGGTGAATGACATCTTCAGGGATCTCCTAGATACATTCGTGGTAATTTATTTGGATGATATTCTAATTTTTTCTAACTACACAGAGGAACATCATGGACATGTGAGAATGGTCTTGGAACGTCTAAGACAAAATCATCTTTACATCAAACTTGAAAAGTGTGAATTCCATAGGACCGAAATTCAATTTCTGGGGTATGTACTGTCTACACAAGGAATTAGTATGGATGGAAGCAAAACCCAAGCCATCAAGGATTGGCCAAGTCCTAGAAATGTGAAGGAGGTACAGCGCTTCATCGGGTTTGCCAACTTCTATAGACGTTTCATTAGAAATTTCTCTGAGGTAGTGTCACCTATCACTCAACTTACCCGGAAAGAGTCTAGGTTTTCCTGGACTCCCCAAGCCCAGGAAGCATTTTCCCGTCTAAAAGATAAATTTACCACTGCACCTATCCTAGTACATCCCAACCCCGAGCTTGCCTTCATAATAGAGGTGGATGCTTCAGACTGTGCCGTTGGAGCTATACTCTCTCAGAGAACAGGTGAGAAGAATGTCTTGCATCCCTGTGCCTTCTTTTCCCAGCAGTTGTCTTCGGCTGAGAGGAACTACGATGTGGGCAATAGAGAGTTGTTGGCCATTATTGCCGCCTTCAAAGAATGGAGACACCTTCTTCAGGGAGCTGCACAGCAAATAGTCGTCCTGACAGACCATCGTAACCTTGAGTTTATCAGGTCGGCTAAGTGCCTGACTCCTCGCCAGGCTCGCTGGAATCTTTTCTTAAACCAATTTAATTTTATCATCTCTTATAGACCAGGATCGCGCAATGGAAAGGCTGATGCACTCTCTAGGATTTACTCAGCAGAGACACGTCCAATTAATCCTCCTAAGACTATTCTTCCTGACTCTAGATTCCTAGGAGTAATTCATAATCAAGACCTACTTAAGGACATCAAGGAAGCATACCATGCGGATTCCTTTTTGGCACAACCCCCAAGGGACGTAAGTCTTGTCTTTAAGAATGGTGTGTGGATTCAGGGACAACGTCTGTATATTCCTGAAACAGTCAGATTAAGAGTATTGCAACTCATTCACGATTCCAAGATAGCTGGGCATAGAGGAATTCTAAAGACACAGGAATTTCTTTCTCGTTTCTTTTGGTGGCCCACTTGCAGGAAGGATGTTTTGAATTATGTCACTTCATGTGAGGTCTGTGCAAGATGCAAAACACCTCGCTCCTCACCAACTGGTCTGTTACAGCCTCTTTCCACCCCGTCCCGCCCGTGGGGATCCATTTCTATGGACTTCATTGTGGAGTTACCAACCTCTCAGGGGAAGAACACCATTCTAGTGGTGGTTGACCGTCTAACAAAGGCAGCTCATTTTATCCCTTGTGTCGGCTTACCCACTGCAAAACAGACATCAGATTTGATGATTAAAGATGTGTTTCGCTTACATGGAGTACCGGATGAGGTTATTTCGGATCGAGGGGTGCAATTCACTTCTAGGTTTTGGCAAAATTTCTGTGCAGCATTGGACATTAAAGTAAACCTTTCTTCTGCTTTTCCTCCCCAGACTAATGGACAGACCGAACGAACCAATCAAACCCTGGAGCAGTATCTCCGCTGCTTTATCTGCCACCTACAGGATGATTGGGTGGATCTACTTCCATTAGCTGAGTTCTCGTATAACAACTCTCAGAGTGCCTCCACTAAACAGTCTCCTTTTTACTCTAAACTAGGTTATCATCCTAACATTCTACTACGATTTCCCATAGAAACGCCTTTATCAGCAGTGGCTGAAAGAATCACGTCTTTATAGAAGAATATGGATCTTCTAAAGGAAAATCTGGAATCGGCTCAAGAAAGGTACAAGAAAGCAGCAGATAAATTTCGTAAACCTGCACCAGCTTTCAAGGTAGGAGACTTGGTCTGGCTGTCAACCAGAAATGTTAAGTTAAGGATTCCATCGTCTAAGTTGGGACATAAGTACATTGGACCCTATAAAATCTGTAAAATTATAAGTGCCGTTGCTTGTCGTCTTCAACTGCCCAGAACTATGAGAATCCACCCTGTCTTTCATGTATCCCTACTAAAGGCTGCGACACCCAATACGTTTCCTGGACGTTCCTCTCCTTGCCCTGACCCAGTGCTAGTCAATGGTCAGGAAGAATTTGTGGTGGAAAGGATTTTAGATTCCAGGTTGTATAGAAATCAGTTACAATATCTGATTAAATGGCAGGGCTACCCAGTGGAGGACAACTCATGGGAACCGGTCAATAACGTTAATGCTCCTCGCTTGCTCCGTCAGTTTCATCAGAGGTACCCACACAAGCCTGGTCTGAGGTCATCTGGAGGTTGTCCTTAAGGGGGGAGTAATGTAAGGTTCTATGTATATATTCCTGAAACTCAGTTTGTTCGTCAGCCATTTTACTTTCTGTCTTGCTGCAGCTATCTTGCCCTCAGTCAAAATGGAGTTTCCAGCTTGCATGTTCCCGCCCTGATTCTCTCCTTTGCTTCTTAAGCAGCCACAGCTGAGCAATCAGTGCTTCAGAATCTAGCCTGCAGTGAACCTGTGACTTGACTCCTGTAAGCCTTGGACCTTGTACTCCAGCTATTCCTACTGAGGAACTCTGAAGCACTTGTGGACTCTGAACCCTGCTCTTTGAAAGACCCACGTTTGCATGGACTTACGGTAACAGAGAAGAAGATCCTGAATCTGTATTGGAGAGTGATTGCTGAGCTTGGATTACTCTGGCCTGCTGTGTCTCCTGTTTCTGTGTCTGCAAACTGTGTGACTATTTCTGCCAACTTGTATGAAGTAATACAGGACTTTTCTATATCAAACCTGTGACTCCTGTGTTTTCATCGCACCCAAGCACAAGACGCTATATGAACTGTACTACATACATTACAGCTGTTCACAAGTTTGGGGAGGGTCTTAAATAGTCAGAAAAGGCTGGCAAAAGAGATCATTAATCCACACATGTGAAGCTCATTATTCTTGGTGCCTGAACTACTTCTTAATACTTTAGGGGGACCAAACAGAATTCTTGTGGTTTGAGGGGTTGAATAATAAATGACACTCTGAATTAACTTTTAACGTTTTTTAAAAAAAAATAAAAAAAATTAAAACAAAAATTTTTGCTGCAGTGCATTTCCCACTTCCAGGCTGATCTACAGTACAAATGTCACAATGCCAAGTTAATTCCGCATGTGTCAACCAGCTAAATCTGCAGGGGGTTGAATACTACTTGTAGGCACTGTATATATATATATACATATACAGTACAGACCAAAAGTTTGGACACACCTTCTCATTCAAATATTTTTCTGTATTTTCATGACTATGAAAATTGTACATTCACACTGAAGGCATCAAAACTATGAATTAAGACTTGTGGAATTACTGTATATACTTAACAAAATAGTGTGAAACAACTGAAAATATGTCTTATATTCTAGGTTCTTCAAAGCAGCCACCTTTTGCTTTGATTACTGCTTTGCACACTCTTGGCATTCTCTTGATGATCTTCAAAAGGTAGTCACCAGAAATGGTCTTCCAACAGACTTGAAGGAGTTCCCAGAGATGCTTAGCACTTGTTGGCCCTTTTGCCTTCACTCTGCGGTCCAGCTCAGCCCAAAACATCTCGATTGGGTTCAGGTCTGGTGACTGTGGAGGCCAGGTCATCTGGTGTAGCACCCCATCACTCTCCTTCTTGGTCAAATAGCCCTTACACAGCCTAGAGGTGTGTTTGGGGTCATTGTCCTCTTGAAAAATAAATGATGGTCCAACTAAACGCAAACCTGATGGAATAGCATGCCGCTGCAAGATGCTGTGGTAGCCATGCTGGTCCAGTATGCCTTCAATTTTGAATAAATCCCCAACAGTGTCACCAGCAAAGCATCCCCACACCACCACACCTCCTCCTCCATGCTTCACGGTGGGAACCAGGCATGTAGAGTCCATCCGTTCACCTTTTCTGCGTCGCACAACGACACGGTGGTTGGAACCAAAGATCTCAAATTTGGACTCATCAGACCAAAGCACAGATTTCCACTGGTCTAATATCCATTCCTTGTGTTCTTTAGCCCAAACAAGTCTCTTCTGCTTGTTGCCTGTCCTTAGCAGTGGTTTCCTAGCAGCTATTTTACCATGAAGGCCTGCTGCACAAAGTTGTTGTAGAGATGTGTCTGCTGCTAGAACTCTGTGTGGCATTGACCTGGTCTCTAATCTGAGCTGCTGTTAACCTGCAATTTCTGAGGCTGGTGACTCGGATAAACTTATCCTCAGAAGCAGAGGTGACTCTTGGTCTTCCTTTCCTGGGGTGGTCCTCATGTGAGCCAGTTTCTTTGTAGCGCTTGATGGTTTTTGCAACTGCACTTGGGGACACTTTCAAAGTTTTCCCAATTTTTCAGACTGACTGACCTTCATTTCCTAAAGTAATGATGAACACTCGTTTTTCTTTACTTAGCTGCTTTTTTCTTGCTATAATGCACATTCTAACAGTCTATTCAGTAGGACTATCAGCTGTGTATCCACCAGACTTCTGCACAACACAACTGATGGTCCCAACCCCATTTATAAGGCAAGAAATCACACTTATTAAACCTGACAGGGCACACCTGTGAAGTGAAAACCATTTCCGGTGACTACCTCTTGAAGCTCATCAAGAGAATGCCAAGAGAGTACAAAGCAGTAATCAAAGCAAAAGGTGGCAACTTTGAAGAACCTAGAATATGACATATTTTCAGTTGTTTCACACTTTTTTGTAAAGTATATAATTCCACATGTGTTAATTCATAGTTTTGATGCTTTCAGTGTGAATTTACAATTTTCATAGTCATGAAAATACAGAAAAATCTTTTGAATGAGAAGGTGTGTCCAAACTTTTGGTCTGTACTGTATATATACATATATATATATATATATATATATATATAATATATATATATATTCCTATTATGATCTCCTTGTGATCTCGGAAGAAACATTGAACGTCCACATTCTCCTTGGAGATGGAATGGAAGACCGGTATAATTATGGCAGTATCATAAAGGAGAGGAAAGAGGGAAGAATGAAGTGGACTTCTATTTGGTGTTTTATGATATATGCACATGAAGACACTAATATTGCTATATATCTATTATTATGTATTTGAAATGATGAGATAGTATGGGATTTGGAACACACCTACTGGTGCTTATTTGGAGTAATATTAGTATAATATTATGTGTGTATTTTATTTAATCTAATTTTTATTGTCTTCATTGTTGGATACTTACACTTTATTGAGATCTTCTTTGTTGCATTTCTGTGGCTGAGTTATCCTTTAGGGTGGAGCGCAAGCGCGGATCGCCATCCAGCTGGAGGATCACGAGCAGGTCTGGGGTGTTTCCCGTCCATATGCGTCATCTATTGATGACGCTGTGGAGGTGAACACATGACCGCCCGATGCTCCTCCTATTTCACGAGCGGGTGGACGAATGCGGGCATGCGCCGAAATTAACCCACGGGATACAAGGAATGCATTAGTACACATGTGTAACGTATATGATGAATTTAAACCTGTATTGGCATTGCATAGCGGGGATACTTTTTACTATATTATGGGCTGGCAAATGTCGTGTGACCGGTCACCCGGAAGTGTTAAATTAGAATAACATCATGCATGCGGGGACTGTTGTTTTGATTCCGGTATACCGCTAGCGGCCACCATGTGTGTTAAGGAGATTGGGTATCCAATTAACTAATAGGAACACCGGGCTATTGTATTTAAACCTGGCTTCCCCCTGCCTCATTACGCCTCCCGAAGAAGCGTCAGCGAAACGTGCGCCGGGGCAGAGGGACACCGAAGGACTCCACATTACCACGGGTAAGAACGCAATATGTTTGGGTGCAGCAACTCTTTATTATGTTCAAGGCTCTTTATGGGTCAATTGGAGCATACTATTGTTGTGACTGATGTCCTGTGAGCTTTTATAGGCCACTTTAACTTGTGCAGTATAGGGGCACGGTCTGGCATTTAGCAGCCTGCATTTTGTGACATATGTTGTTACAATAGTGTCAAATTTTGGCAGGCAGTCATTTTATGATCGCGCTCCTATAATGACAATTGACGGTGGACATCTTTCATGATATTGTTTATTTATGCCCATGGGATAAGTTGATTTTTTGGTGCAGTTAACTATTACCTGTGGTTTGTTTTAGTGAGAGTCATTTGAGCTGTTTTTGTCCCTCATCAGTATATTGTTGTGTCTCTTTTTGTAACTATTAGTGGATTTTTTGTATAAATCTGTTTAATAAATTTTTGTATTCATTCATACCACCTTTGTATGGGACCTTTTGTTCGGTTTCCTATGTTGTGTGAATTATAGATTATTCAGTGGTATTTCCCCATACATTTATGGGTCATATACAATGTTAGGGCAATTTTGTGTATAAATTAAATATTTACTGTTGTTTAAACAGAGCCCATTTGATGGATTTCAAGGCCAAAGAGAGTTCTTGGCATGCGAAGGCTAACAATATTTTTCAAAGAGGAGGCACATCAGTATCGGGTACCACATCTGGGGGTAATCAAGAGAATGTTAAAAAATATAAGAAAGCACTAAATAAGAAATTAAAAATCTGGTGGACTAAGACCACTTTATAAAATTATGTGGCACAGAATATTGTCCCTAGAGGACTGCAGGTCAATATATTTCCCACATTTGATCTTAAAGAGAAACATTTGGTGAATCGATGGATTAAGGCGGCAAATAGATGTTCCATTGAATTTATCAATATCATCATAGAAAAAAATACCTCTGTTTTGAAAGAAATAGAAGGGGAAATTGATACCCTGCAGAAAACCTTGCAGCAGGAATTGAAAATGGAGGAATTTCAAGACACTATCAGTAAACTTGATAAAGCGATTGAAAAATGGGAGAATACTATTTGTTTAAATAAACAGAAGAAATATGAGAGGGACCGTGCTGATTTTGAATCTAATAAGGTCTTCAGGTGGCAATTGACACCTAAAAAGGAAATGACACAGAGGAGTACCTCTAGGAGTTCATCTATCTCGAATTCCTCGTTGAGTGAAAGTGGTTTGAATACCACGGATATGGCACAAAGACCAAGAACACGACTGTATTCTAAAAAAGGATCTAATTTCAGGAATTCGAGGGATGACTCAGTAAAGGTAATCAATCTGTCCAAACATATACTTACGGAATCACAGGAAAATGTCCTATTGAAGGATTAACTTTCTCCCCCTCATCTAATTTAGACACGTTTACAGCTGTAAAAGATCTACATCTATTCTCAAGAAAACTGATATTGAAAAAACTACATCATAAGAATAACACCATTGAGGAATTTGCCAGTAGGGAGGAGAATGAAGCTTTGGAGGTTTTAGAGTCCCTGAGTGATGCCAGCACTCATAACGTAAGTGGTCTTCCTCTGGCACTGATTAATAAGTCAAAGAAATTTCCAGCGCTGTCATTGGTACCAGCTATTGATACCTTCACTAAAATTGTCACGTCAGAGATTGAGAAACTTAAATCATCCTCGGGGTTTGGTTTTAATAATCTCACACGTCAGGAGAGAAAGGCCTTGGAGGAACTTAAGGAATGGGATGATGTCGTTTTCAAATTAGCCGACAAAGGTGGAAACTTCGTTATATGGCCTAACACCATGTATGAAGCTCAGGCCTATAAATTATTAAATAATGTGTTTGAATATAAATTGTTAACTTACAATCCTACTGAGAAATTCCAAAATGAGTTGATAACCATCCTTTTGGCGGCAGTTGAGAACGGCATCATTCCCAAAAAGCTATTGGAGATTCATGAAAAAATGAGACCTAGGCTGGCTACCTTTTACCTTATTCCCAAGGTACATAAAAATCCTTTGGACCCCCCGGGGAGACCAATAGTAGCAGCAAATGAAGGATTATGTGAGATTATTTGTGACGTGATAGAATATTATCTCCATCCGTTGGTTGTTCAACTTCCATCGTATATTAAAGACACAACAGCGGCGTTAGGCCATCTTGAGAATTTGCAGCTTACTGATGGAATGGTTTTGGTTACAGCCGACGTTGAGGCATTGTACTCATCTATCAGGCACTCTGATGGTCTAAGAGCGGTACAAAAATATCTTGTGTTTAGTAATTTAGATCAGGAACTGATTGATTTCATACTAGTCTTACTGGAATTTGTCCTCACCCATAATGCCTTTATGTTCAATGGGAGGATATACCTACAAAAACAAGGTACGGCAATGGGGGCGGCGTGTGCCCCCTCATATGCTAATTTGTTCATGGGAGCATGGGAGAGGACTATCTTCCAGGAAACAGAGGTACCAGGGGTGGAACGGGTCCATAATTGGATCCGTTTCATTGATGATATTATGTTTATCTGGGAAGGATCAGTGGATGGTCTAATGCAATTCATGACGAGTTTGAATAATAATAATCAAAACATCAAACTAACATATAATTATGGACAACTAGTGTTGAGCGATACGATACAGCAAGTATCGGGTATCGGCCGATATTAGCTCTATCGGCCTTTCGATACTTAGTTCCGATATTTTCGTCTTATCGGATACCGGAATCGGGATTGTCACTGTCACTGTCAGTGTCTTTCGGTCAGGTCTGTCAGGAGTCAGCGGCACTTACCTGGCAGAAGATCTCCGGCGGTCACGGGCTGGACTGCTTCATGGCCGCCATCATCTTTCCCCGGCGGTCACATGCAGTTTCTCGCGATAACTGCAGTGACTGCTGGGTAATCCCGGCCGTAAAGCAGTCAGTCCGATGACGTCACCGCCGGGAAGCAGGTAATCAGCTGTGCTGCGTTGCGATGACAGCTCTGCCTGTCATTGCGATGTAGCAGAGCTGGATCGTCGTGGGACTGTCGTTACTATGGACTGCATCGGACAGGTGGTATACTGTTGGTTTGTTTTTTTTCTTTTTTTACAGGAGATCGATGGCGTCGCAGGAATGAGTGTATAATAAAATTAATGAAAACTGTGTTGTCTCTTTTATTTCATTAAAAGACTTTTTTCTTGCTTTGTCTTTTTTTTATACATTTAATAACTTTGGGATTAATAATGGATCGGTGTCTTATTGACACCTCTCCATTATTAACCGGGCTTATTGTCACCGTGCAATCAACGGTGACATTAACCCCTTATTACCCCACTTGCCACCGCTACAGGGCAGTGGGAAGAGCCGGGTAAAGTGCCACAATTGGCACATCTTTTGATGCGCCAAATGTGGGGCTGCTGTAGCCTGGTATTATCAGGCTGTTGAGGGCCAAAATCCATGGGCCTTGACAGTCTTTTAATACCAGGCCGCAGCAGTCTGCATTTTACTTGGCTGGTTAACAAAAATAGGGGGACCCCTACGCCGTTTTTTTTTTCGAGGGGATCCCCTATTTTTGTTAACCAGCCAAGCTAAGCAGACTGCTGTGGCCTGGTATTATCAGGCTGGCAAGGTCCATGGATATTGGATCCTTACCAGCCTGAAAAACCAGGCCTCAGCGGTCTGCTTCATCTGGCTGGTTAACAAAAATAGGGGGGACCCCACGCCAATTTTTTTCGAGGGGATCCCCTATTTTTGTTAATCAGCCAAGATATGCAGACTGTTGTGGCCTGGTATTATCAGGCTGGCAAGGTCCATGGATTTTGGCTCCTTAACAGCCTGAAAATCCAGGCCTCAGCGGTCTGCTTCATCTGGCTGGTTAACAAAAATAGGGGGGACCCCACGCCAATTTTTTTCAAGGGGATCCCCTATTTTTGTTAATCAGCCAAGATATGCAGACTGCTGTGGCCTGGTATTATCAGGCTGGCAAGGTCCATGGATCTTGGCTCCTTAACAGCCTGAAAATCCAGGCCTCAGCGGTCTGCTTCATCTGGCTGGTTAACAAAAATAGGGGGGACCCGACGCCATTTTTTATTCGAAGGGAACCCCTATTTTTGTTAATCAGTTCCCTCTGACGTCACTGATTGTGTCCCTGGCTGACCTGAAGTGAAAGTGGAAAGCAATCAATTAAGCTTTCCACTTCCTCTCCTGTCAGCCAGGAGAGGAACTCATTCATTTGGGGGTTTACTGTGAGGCTGCAGCATTAGCTGTGGTCCCTGCAGTAAACATTAACCCTTTCTGAAGGATTACAGCGTGGGACCTGACTGTGCATGGGATAGGTAAGAATAATTTTGCTTTTTTATTTTATTTTTATTACAGGAAAAGGTTTTTGCAGTCAAATAAAAGATGGTCAAAAACATGTGTCTTTATTTCATTAAAATGATTTTTAATTAAAGTGTGTGTGTTTTATTTTTATTTCATGCAATAGGATTAATAATTGATAGTTGTCTAATTGACAGCTCTCAATTATTAACCTGGCTTAAGGTCACCTTTCAATTGCAATGTGGCTTTAACCCCATATTAACCCATTCGCCACCGCTACAGGGCAATGGGAATAGACGGACAAAGTGCCAGAAAGGGCGAATCTAATTATAGATTTGTCTTTTCTGGGGTGTCTGGGGGCAGATGTTAGTAGCCAGGGGGGGCCAAAAATAATGGTCCCTCTCTGGGCTATTATTATCTGCCCCCATTCGCTCGCTTTGTCTGTCTGGTTGCGAAAATAGGGCGGGAGCCCACGCATTTTTTTTAAACAATTTTACACCTCATATATATATATATATATATACATGTCATTGAATTTGTGACACATATATATATATTTATATTTACAGTTCATACACTTCTACATAGTATAATAGCCGCTAATTCAATTGACGGCTTTTGTGAAAATGCAGAACCTGACATGAAATGACAATTGGTGTACATAGGGTTAACCATGTCTTTTCATGTCCTTTGCTATCTGATTTGCACAAACAATTACATCAGTCTATGTGTGCAAAATTTCACACCTGTAGGG
>JARQOD010004830.1:0-52048 GCA_033576555.1 Oophaga sylvatica
AGACATCAGGGCACACATTACATGGATCCAAAGGGGTATGTATTGTCGGAATGCCCTTGGGGGAAAATTTAAGTGGGGATGCCCCTGGGAAAATTGAAGGTCCCGGTGCGTGAGCACTGATTGATATTGACAAGGCTAAAACTACCATGGATGTCATCATTGAAAGCATACCAAGGCACTTTAAAAAATATCATCAGTGAAAATTCCAGGATTTTTTCAAGGGTATTGACATGGTTGAAATTTGGGGCCAAGAGAAGGTGATTTGGCCAAGAGAGTGGCCAAAAGAGAGTGTCAATGGATTTACAATTAGGAACGCATACCCTCAGGGTTTGAATGACAGTTTTGGTTTTAGCGCATTTTTGTGATGGCCTTTGCAGTGTTACTCTGGGGGGGGGATTTTATTCTTGTTCTTAATTTTTTTTTATCAAGATTTTAATTGTACAACCCCTGGCAAAAATTATAGAATCACTGGCCTTGGAGGATTTGTTCATTTGTTTTTTTTTTAAAAAAAGCAGATCATAACATGGCACAAAACTGAAGTCATTTCAAATGGCAACTTTCTGGCTTAAAAACACTAAAAGAAATCAAGAACAAAAATTGTGAATCATAATGTTATTTTTTTAACCAACATAGGGGAAAAATTATGAATCACTCAATTCTAGGAAAAAATTATGGAATTCCCCTGTAAATTTTCATTCCCAAAACAACACAGACATCAAATTAGATCTGCTCGTTAGTCTCATCTAAAAAGGATGGTTACACCTTGGAGAGTTTGTTGCCCAAGTGGACATGAATCAGGCCCAACCGAGAGATGTCAATTGAAGCAAAGGAAAGGATTATCAAACCTTAAAAGGGGTAAACACACGAAATGTTCAAAAGATGTTGGTTGTCCCAGTCACTGTGCTAAAACCCCTACAGGTTGAAATTTTGCACACTTTACACCCATGTAATTGTTTGTGCAAATCAAAATATAAACACATGAAAAACATGGTTAACTCTATGTAAACTAAGTGCATTTCATGTCGGGTCTTCTTCTTTTCACAAAACCGACTTACCCGGCAATTGAATCAGAGGCATTTACTATGTAGAAGTGTATAAACTATAAATATATGTAATAAATATGTCACAATGACATTATAAAATATATAATAAATTATTAAATAATTATTCTATGTGTTATATTTAGTGTTTCAAGGAAAAAAGAGGTTTTTTAGTTCGATATTTTGTCCCATAGACTTACATGGTTTTCCCCGTTCGGTATCGGGTATCGCCGATATTTTAAGGTATCGGCGATACCATTCCGATTCCGAACTTTTGGGATACGGAAAGTACCTCAACCTACTGATCACAAGAACCGCTGTATTTAAGTCTGCAAACGTCTGAATTCCAGACAAGCAAGAGGTCGTTTTTTTTTTACCAGGTTTATTTTGTCGTCACATATCTCCTGGGTCAAAAAATGTAAAGGCGAGCCTTATCTCTAGTTTCCCGGGGCCGGGAAAACGGATGATCCGGTTTCTATTCTTCAGGAGGGATTTGTGGTGTCGCTGTATGCTCTAGCTTGAGGAGGGTATTGGAGGCTCAGGGGGAGCCCCGTGGGCCTCCAGGGAAACTGTTTGTTCCAGATCAGTTAAGACAAAAGGTTATCGAGGCACATCATAATTCTGCTTTTGGCAGGACACCCAGGGAGAAAAGCAACTTAATCTCGTTTCTCGCCGGTTTTGGGGTGGCCTAACTTAAAAAAAGAATGGTAACTTTTGTCGCGTCCTGGGGGTATGTGCGCCTCTAAGACCCCACATACCATCCGCTGGGGGCCCTTTTACCGTTGAAAATCCCGGAGCGCCCCTGGACCCATCTGTCATGGCTTCATTACGGACCTTCCTCCGTCTTCAGGTAAAACTGTCATACTATTGTAGTTGACAGGTTCAGCAAAAAGGCACATTTTATTGCTCTTCCTCTCCCAATGCTATGTTCATTGGGGAGATGTGAGACTTCACGGTTGCCTTCCGAGTGGTGTCGATCGGGGCTCAGTTTGTGTCCAAATTCTGGAAGGCATTTTTTCTCGTCGGGGGAGCAGTGTCATTTTCTTCGCTTTTCATCCGCAACCAATGGTCAGACAGAGCGCTGAATCAGAGCTTAGAGACATATCTCCGGGGTTTTGTCTCAGAGAACCAAAGGACGGTTCTTCTTTCTTGCCCCTGGCAGAGTTCGCTCTAACAATAGGCGGAGCGAGTCCACTGGAAGCCCCGTTTTTTGGGGCATATGGTTTTCACCCCCAGTTTTGTACTTTCATGGGGGGGGCTCTTCTGGGGTTCCTGAGGAGGAACAATTTTCGTCGCACTTCTTCAGGGAGAGGATGCTTAATAATCTGAGCACTATGGGGAACCGATACAAACGTTGGGATAGAGGGGAAATTTCCCGATCCGGAAACCAAGTGTGAAACGATCTGGTATGGTTTCTACCAAGAATATAAAACTTTAAAGGGTTTCCCCCCTGGAAACTGGGTCCCAGGTTCATCGGGCCATACAGGATCATTTAAAAGTTAATCGGGGGTTTCCGTCTTGACCTCCCTCCACTTTAAAATCCCCAAGTGTTCCACAAATCGTTGCTTAAGAGGTACGTTGGCACCAGTTATACCGCACCCACCTCCTCCTCCAGGGTGGTCAATGGTAAATTTGGAGTTTCAGGTATCGAAGACATTGACCACGCTGAATCGCCGGTCCCTTCATTTCTTTTTCATTGGAGGGGTATGGCCCCGAGGAGAGGAGTGGGTTTCGCTCGGATATTAACCAGACCGTTTGGTTCGGGCCTCCACACTACTCACCCAGAAAAAACCAGCCCTGAGGGTCCAGAGGCCCCTCGTAAAGGGGGGTACTGTCACGGGTGGTCCCCCCCGGGGGAGATCGTCGGGAATTAACACCCTACTTCGCACAGCGAGTTTCTGGTGCTGGGGTTTTTTTAGCACTGAGGAGTTTAAATTCTTTCTCTCTCGGTGCGGACTGACCAGCCTCGTCCAGCTGCGATTGATGTTTGTTATGTTTTGGTACTGAGGAGTCAGGGAAAAAGGAAATAACCAAGCAGTTGGAATCTATGAGATTGCAGTACCCCGACTAACCACCACAACTAGAGGCAGCCGGGAGCGTTCCTACGTTGGTCCTAGACGCCTCGTAAGCCTGAAAACTAACCCCCACCTAAAGACAGAAATAGGAAAGCTATCGCCCCGTAGCAGAACCCCCAAAGATAATAGAAAGCCCCCAAACAAGTAAAGGCGGTTAACAAGAGGAAATACTGACACAGAAAGAAAATAGTATGAGCAAACGCTGGGGCCCAAACTATCAAATAGAAAAGATGGAAGGGTACTTACGCAATCCCAGAAAAACCCTGAAAAACACCAACTCTACTAATTTCAAAACACCGAATCACACCGACCTCTACCACCAAATAGTTCTCTGGGTAACAAAAACAGCACCACTGAAAAAACTGGAAAAAGCAAAAGTACAAAACACATGGCTTAACTAAACGAAGGGCAAAAGCCCCCGGAGGGGACCCAAAGGCCCACAGAAGTGCAGACCAAAGCAAAAAAAAGCAAAAACACAAAATAAGAAATTGTCTTATCTGATAGCAGGAGATGCAGACACACACAGCAGGCTACAAGGGAAACTGGAAAGAAGGATTCAGACCAAACAATTGAACACCGTCAACCCCTTATGGAAAAAAGTCCCTTAAAAAAAGACCAATCAGTAACACCTGATTCCCAGTCCTCACAATCCTCACTAGTACCAAAACAGGGTCAGGAGGCACAGCAGCAGGAACCACTGGCTCAACAAACCTCTTCAACAAGGACTTGTGGAACACGTTATGGATCTTAAATGTCCCTGGAAGAAGCAAACGAAAAGAAACAGGATTAATAATCTCCATGATCTTATAAGGTCCAATGAACTAGGCTTAAATTTAGGAGATGCTACTCTCATAGGAATATTCTTTGAGGACAACCAGACCAAGTCCCCCACTTTAAACCGAGGACCATCAGTCCTATGCCGGTTAGCAAACCGCTGGGCCTTCTCCTGAGAGAGGGACAACCTCTCCACTACCTGGTCCCAAATCTGCTGCATACGCTCAACAACAGAGTCAACACCTGGACAGACAGAAGCCTCCGTCTGTCCTGAAGAAAATCGAGGGTGAAACCCAGAATTACAGAAAAACGGAGACATCAAAGTGGCAGAGCTAGCCCTATTATTAAGAGCAAACTCAGCCAAAGGCAAAAAAGAGACCCAGTCATCCTGATCAGCAGACACAAAGCATCTTAGATAAGTCTCCAATGTCTGGTTTGTTCTCTCAGTTTGACCATTGGTCTGAGGATGAAATGCCGAGGAGAAAGACAATTGAACACCCAGTTTAGAACAAAAAGTCCTCCAAAATCTGGAAACAAACTGGACTCCTCTGTCAGACACAATGTTCTCAGGAATGCCGTGTAAACGAACCACGTGCTGAAGGAACAACGGCACCAATTCAGAGGAGGAAGGCAACTTAGGTAATGGCACAAGATGTATCATTTTGGAAAACCTATCACAAATTACCCAGATGGTGGTCATTCTCTGAGAAACAGGAAGATCGGAAATGAAATCCATAGAGATATGGGTCCATGGTCTCTTGGGCACAGGCAATGGCATCAACAAACCACTAGAGCGAGAGCAAGGCTTGGAGCGAGAGCAAGTCCCGCAGGACTGCACAAATTCCCTGACATCGCGAGACAAGGTAGGCCACCAAAAGGACCGACTAACCAAGTCTCTGGTACCAAAAATTCCGGGATGCCCAGCCAATGCGGAACAATGAATCTCAGACATCACACTCTTTTTCCATTGGTCCGGGACAAACAATTTTCCAACAGGGCAGCGCTCGGGCCTATCCTCCTGACACCCCTCCAGAGCAAGTCTCAAATTGGGCGAGATGGCGGAAAGAACTACACCCTCCTTCAAAATAACAGAGGGATCAGATAGCTCAGGAGAGTCCGCAAGGAAACTCCTCGAGAGGGCATCCGCCTTAACATTCTTAGTGCCAGGAAGAAAGGAAACCACAAAATTAAAACGTGTGAAAAACAAGGCCCACCTGGCCTGTCTAGGATTGAGTCGCTTGGCAGATTCCAGATAGACCAGATTCTTATGGTCCGTAAGAACCACCACCTGATGTTTGGCTCCCTCCAGCCAATGTCTCCACTCTTCAAAAGCCCACTTCATGGCCAATAACTCCCGATTACCCACGTCATAATTACGTTCAGTAGGAGAAAATTTTCGAGAGAAAAAGGCACAAGGGTTACTTTTAGAGGTCTCTGGATCTTTTTGGGACAAAACGGCACCTGCCCCAATTTCAGAGGCATCAACCTCCACCTGAAATGGCAGAGAAACATCAGGCTGCCGTAGAACAGGAGCAGAAGTGAATCTCTGCTTAAGTTCCTGAAACGCAGAGACTGCCTCAGGAGGCCAATTCACCACATCAGAACCCTTTCTGGTCAAATCAGTTAATGGTTTAACAATAACAGAGAAATTACCAATGAATTTACGAAAAAATTGGCAAAACCCAAAAATCTCTGAAGAGCCTTTAATGAAGTAGGTTGGACCCAATCACAGATGGCCTGAACCTTGACCGGGTCCATTTCAATAACAGATGGGGACAAAATGAATCCCAGAAATGAGATCTTCTGTACGCCAAAAAGACACTTTGATCCCTTCACATACAGAGCATTCTCTCTCAAAATCTGGAATACAGTTCGAACATGTTTCACATGAGAGTCCCAGTCATTAGAAAAAATCAAGATATCATCCAAATAAACAATCAGAAACTTGTCCACAAAATCCCTGAAAATGTCATTCATGAAGGACTGGAAGACGGAAGGAGCATTAGTGAGCCCAAAGGGCATCACAAGGTACTCAAAATGCCCTTCAGGGGTGTTAAATGCCGTCTTCCATTCATCCCCGTGCTTAATGCGAATAAGGTTATACGCCCCCCTGAGGTCAAGCTTGGTAAACCAAGTAGCGTTTTTCACCCTGGAAAACAGGTCAGAAATCAAGGGTAACGGGTATTGATATTTCACAGTAATATTGTTCAAGAGACGATAATCAATACACGGCCTTAATGAACCATCTTTTTTGGCCACAAAGAAAAAACCGGCACCTAAGGGTGAAGAGGATGGTCTGATATGACCCTTCTCCAATGATTCCTTGATATAAGACCGCATAGCGTCATGTTCAGGTACAGACAAGTTAAAAAGGCGACCCTTAGGGAATTTACTACCTGGCACTAATTCAATAGCGCAGTCATAGCTCCTATGGGAGGTAAGGATGCAGATTTACTTTCGCTAAACACATCAGAAAAATCAAACAAAAAGTCAGGAACATCCTCAGCCTGGGGGAGGCAGAAAAAACAGGAGTGTTGGCATTAACACATTGGCAGCCCCAACTGGTTACAGACACAGATTTCCAATCCAAAACAGGATTATGAGACTGTAACCAAGGGAAACCCAGCACTATAATGTCATGCAGATTATATAGAACCAAAAATTTGCAGCACTCCTGGTGATCAGGTTCAACCCTCATTATCACCTGAGTAGAAAACTGGGGTTTATTCTCAGCCAAAGGGGTAGAATCGATCCCCAGTAAAGGAATAGACTTCTGTAGGGGTATCAAGGGAAACCCACAACGTTTAGCAAAATCATAATCCATCAGGTTAATAGCTGCTCCAGAATCAACGAAAGCCTGAGCAGAAAATGAGGACAGAGAGCATATCAGAGTGACAGTTAATAAAAACTTAGTCTGAACACTACCCAAGACAACTGAGCGTGCAAAATGTCTTCCCCGCTTAGGGCAGACTGAAATAGCATGAGAGGCATCACCACAGTAGAAACATAACCCATTGCGCTTTCGAAACTCATGACGCTGTGCCCCAGACACCACTCCATCACACTGCATGGGCTCAGCAGCTGGCTCACAAGGCAACACCACTCCACGCATACTTCTCCGCTCACGCAAACGTCTGTCAATTTGAATCGCCAATGACATAGAATCATTGAGACCAGAGGGGACAGGGAATCCCACCATAACATCCTTTACATTATCCGACAGACCCTTCCGGAAAAGGGCCGCCAAAGCGTCGTCATTCCATTTGGTCAGGACTGCCCACCTACGGAATCTCTGACAGTATAACTCAGCGTCATCAAGCCCCTGATTTAATGCCAACAAGGCTTTTTCAGCTTGATCAGTGACATTAGGCTCATCGTACAATAACCCCAAAGCCTGAAAAAATGCATCAACATCACTCAAAACAGGATCCCCAGGTATCAGGGAAAAAGCCCAATCCTGAGGATCGCCGCGCAGGAGAGAGATGATAATTTGAACCTGCTGCGCTGCGTTTCCTGAGGACTTAGATTTTAAGGCAAGAAACAATTTACAATTATTTTTGAAATTCTGAAACTTAGCTCGATCCCCTAAAAACAAATCTGGCATGGGGATCCTAGGTTCCACAACAGGCAACCTAGCAAGATATGCAGCAATACTCTGAACCTCAGTGGCAAGCTGATCCACACGGCCAGACAACTGTGCAAACTCCATTGGGAGAAAAGATCCTCCCCAGCACCCAGAGATATAGAGGGAAAAAAAAAAAAATGCAACAAACAGAAAAATATCTCTGACAACTTTTCTTCCTTCAAAATATTTTTTCCCTTCTGTGAGTACCATACAATTTTTGGGCCGGTGATACTGTTATGTTTCGGTAGCTGAGGAGTGCAGGCAAAAAAGGAAATACACCAGAGCAGTTGGAATCTATGAGATTGCAGTACCCTGACTAACCACCACAACTAGAGGCAGCCGTGGAGCGTTCCTACGTTGGTCCTAGACGCCTCGTCACAGCCTGAGAAACTAACCACACCTAAAGACAGAAATAGGAAAGCTATCTGCCCCGTAGCAGAACCCCCAAAGATAATAGAAAGCCCCCAAACATGTAATGGCGGTTAGACAAGAGGAAATACTGACACAGAAAGAAAATAGTATGAGCAAACGCTGGGGCCCAAACTATCTAAATAGAAAAGGATAGGAAGGGTACTTACTGCAATCCCAGAAAACCCTGAAAAACACCAACTCTACTAATTTCAAAATCACCTGAGATCACACGACCTCTACCACCTAAATTAGTTCTCTGGTGTAACAAAAACAGCAGCCACTGAAAAAACTGGAAAAAGCAAAAGTACAAAACACAGTGGCTGAACTAAACTGAGAGGGCAAAAGCCCCCGGAGGGGACCCAGAAGGCCCCCACAGAAGTGCAGGACCAAATGCAAAAATATAGCAAAAACACAAAATAAGAAATTGTCTTATCTGATAGCAGGAGATGCAGACACGACACAGCAGGCTACAAGGGAAACTGGAAAGAAGGATTCAGACCAGAACAATTGATCACCGGCAACCCTGATGGGAAAATGATTCCCTTAAATAAGACCAATCAGTAACACCTGATTCCCAGTCCTCACAATCCTCACTAGTACCGCTTGTAACCACCAGAGGGAGCCTCTGCTCAGAACTCATCTCAAACCCATTCACAACAGATGTTTTGTTAATTAGCTTCCTTCTTATTCCTGCTGGTCTGCTGGGGAAGTTGCCGGTGAAAGCATTCATTCAGACCAGCAGAGCGGATCGTTTCTGAGAAGACTTAAGCTAAGAGTGCCTGTTGTGGTTTTTCCTCTCCTCGCTTATTGTTTATCTCCTTAACCTTTTGTGTTCCTCTGTAGTGGAAGTTTTGTATGCAAGGCTGTGTTTCCTTTACCCCTTGTCTGTCTCGTTTGTCTTAGACTGTGTGTAAGCTGTGACCTGCCCATTCCCTGTGGTGGTAATCAGGGTCCTTCTCAGGACTAGATTACAGTGGTCAGGGATCTACAGGAGACAGGGTTACGCTGGCGGCCTGGACCTCTGTACCATTAACAGTACCTCCAGGTAGAGGGACTAGCCAGGACCCCAGTTCAGGGTCAGCATAGACCCCGGTCCATCTCTTTCCAGAGACAGCGTGACACGTACACAGTATTGACCCACAATACATAGGATATTATGTCAGGTAAGACATTGCTGGCATATACTATGTATACATGTTGATTTTCTCTATTATATGAAATTTGGAATGATGTCACATTAGATATAGGTTACTATCATTGAATATATCTGTTATACGTCGTGACAGACTGCCTCAGGAGGCCAATTCACCACATCAGAACCCTTTTTGGTCAAATCAGTCAATGGTTTAACAATAACAGAGAAATTACCAATAAATTTACGATAAAAATTGGCAAAACCCAAGAATCTTTGAAGAGCCTTTAATGAAGTAGGTTGGACCCAATCACAGATGGCCTGAACCTTGACCGGGTCCATTTCAATAACAGATGGGGACAAAATGAATCCCAGAAATGAGATCCTCTGTACGCCAAAAAGACACTTTGATCCCTTCACATACAGAGCATTCTCTCTCAAAATCTGGAACACAGTCCGAACATGTTTCACATGAGAGTCCCAGTCATTGGAAAAAATCAAGATATCATCCAAATAAACAATCAGAAATTTATCCACAAAATCCCTGAAAATGTCATTCATGAAGGACTGGAAGACAGAAGGAGCATTAGTGAGCCCAAAGGGCATCACTAGGTACTCAAAATGCCCCTCTGGGGTATTAAATGCCGTCTTCCATTCATCCCCGTGCTTAATGCGAATAAGGTTATATGCCCCCCTGAGGTCAAGCTTGGTAAACCAAGTAGCACTTTTCACCCTGGAAAACAGGTCAGAAATCAAGGGTAACGGATATTGATATTTCACAGTGATATTGTTCAAGAGACGATAATCAATACACGGCCTTAATGAACCATCCTTTTTGGCCACAAAGAAAAAACCGGCACCCAAGGGTGAAGAGGATGGTCTGATATGACCCTTCTCCAATGACTCCTTGATATAAGACCGCATAGCGTCATGTTCAGGTACAGACAAGTTAAAAAGGCGACCTTTAGGGAATTTACTACCAGGCACTAATTCAATAGCGCAGTCATAGCTCCTATGGGGGGCAAGGATGCAGGTTTACTTTCGCTAAACACATCAGAAAAATCAGTCAAAAAGTCAGGAACATCCTGAGCCTGGGGGAGGCAGAAAAAACAGGAGTGTTGGTATTAACACATTGGCAGCCCCAACTGGTTACAGACACAGATTTCCAATCCAAAACAGGATTATGAGACTGTAACCAAGGGAAACCCAGTACGATAATGTCATGCAGATTATACAGCACCAAAAATTTGCAACTCTCCTGATGATCAGGTTCAACCCTCATTATCACCTGAGTAGAGAACTGAGGTTTATTCTCAGCCAAAGGGGTAGAATCGATCCCCAGTAGGGGAATAGACTTCCGTAGGGGTATCAAGGGAAACCCACAACGTTTAGCAAAATCAAAATCCATCAGGTTAATAGCTGCTCCCGAATCAACGAAAGCCTGAGCAGAAAATGTGGACAGGGAGCAAATCAGGGTAACAGTCAACAAAAATTTAGTCTGAACACTACCCAAGACAACTGAGCGTGCAAAACGTCTTCCCCGCTTAGGGCAGACTGAAATAGCATGAGAGGCATCACCACAGTAGAAACATAACCCATTGCGTTTTTGAAACTCATGACTAGGGTTGAGCGATACTTTCCGATATCCAAAAGTATCGGAATCGGAATGGTATCGCCGATACCATGAAAATATCGGCGATACCCGATACCGATACCGGAAGTCCCATGTAAGTCTATGGGAACAAAATATCGGAATTAAAAAAAACCCATTCTTGCCTTGTTGGTTAATTGTACATGAAGGAAAACAACAAAGAGTAATGTACAATGTATTGTGGAAGGTTGAGGAGACATTAAAGGCATAGATGTTTAACCCAATCAAATAAAATAGCATAAATATTTTTTTTTTTAAAGATGTTCGGATTGACGAAGAAATTGACAATGTTGTTAACGTTTTTTCTATTTTGGCAAATATGTATATTTCACTACTTCCATGCTCTTCACCTTCTTAACTTTTCACACACTTTCTCCTTCATAATCTTCAGCAGCATCATCTTTTTCATCAAATTATTCTTCATCTTCACCTTCTTTATCTTCTTCTTAAACTTCTTGCTATTCATCTTTTTGTTAACATTACTCATATTCTTCTTATTAAACTATTATTCTTATTCATATTGTACTTCATCTTCTTCATCATATTCTTATTTGTGACAGAGATTCCTGTACTTGTAATCTGTCAAAGTATGAATTTTTCATCCTTCCGTTCTTGCTGTCACAAAAGATTTAAATTACAACAGTATTTGTCCGTGTTCAGTTTAGCCTGCAGCAGCAGGCATTTTCCAGGGGCACCACAAAGGGGGAACGGACTCACCCCCATACACTGCTTAGTCTTCTGCTTAGAATTTAGAGCATATATTTTGCTCTTCATTTTGGTCTTATACTTCATGTTCTTCTGCTTTTTGATCTTCTGCTTATTGTTCTTAAGTCACTTGTTCTGTATCTTGTAGTTTGTCTTAACCTTCTTAGTCCTGTTTGGTAATCTTTTATTTCTTCTTTGTGATGGTGTTTAGGCTGGTTGGCTTCATGCTCGTCGTCCTTGTTGTCGTCATCTTCTTCTGGGTGGTCTTTAAGGTTGTCTAATTTCCGAGAACCAGCTGACGTTACTGGAACCCTGACGGGTATCAGATGGAGCAAGAGACAATGGAAGTAACGAGGACCAGCTGACTGTGCTGGAACCCGGAGGGGCAGCAGAAGGAAAAGAGCCAATGGCACAACCGAGGACCAGCTGACGTTACTGGGACACGGTTACTAAGCAGGAGGTACCTGTGCTCCAAAGCACTACCAAGGACCAGCAGACATTGCTGGAACTCGGATACCGAGATGGAGGCACCTAGGCCAAAGGCACTGTGGAGAACCAGCTGACGGTACTGGAACCCGGACGGGTAGCAGAAGGTACAAGAGCCAATGCAAGTAAAGAGGACCAGCTGACTGTGCTGGATCCCGGAGGGGCAGCAGAAGGAAAAGAGCCAATGGCACAACCGAGGACCAGCTGACGTTACTGGGACACGGTTACTAAGCAGGAGGTACCTGTGCTCCAAAGCACTACCAAGGACCAGCAGACGTTGCTGGAACTCGGATACCGAGATGGAGGCACCTAGGCCAAAGGCACTGCGGAGAACCAGCTGACGGTACTGGAACCCGGACGGGTAGCAGAAGGTACAAGAGCCAATGCAAGTAACGAGGACCAGCTGACTGTGCTGGAACCCGGAGGGGCAGCAGAAGGAAAAGAGCCAATGGCACAACCGAGGACCAGCTGACGTTACTGGGACACGGTTACTAAGCAGGAGGTACCTGTGCTCCAAAGCACTACCAAGGACCAGCAGACGTTGCTGGAACTCGGATACCGAGATGGAGGCACCTAGGCCAAAGGCACTGCGGAGAACCAGCTGACGGTACTGGAACCCGGACGGGTAGCAGAAGGTACAAAAGCCAATGCAAGTAACGAGGACCAGCTGACTGCGCTGGAACCCGGAGGGGCAGCAGAAGGAAAAGAGCCAATGGCACAACCGAGGACCAGCTGACGTTACTGGGACACGGTTACTAAGCAGGAGGTACCTGTGCTCCAAAGCACTACCAAGGACCAGCAGACGTTGCTGGAACTCGGATACCGAGATGGAGGCACGTAGGCCAAAGGCACTGCGGAGAACCAGCTGACGGTACTGGAACCCGGACGGGTAGCAGAAGGTACAAGAGCCAATGCAAGTAACGAGGACCAGCTGACTGTGCTGGAACCCGGAGGGGCAGCAGAAGGAAAAGAGCCAATGGCACAACCGAGGATCAGCTGACGTTACTGGGACACGGTTACTAAGCAGGAGGTACCTGTGCTCCAAAGCACTACCAAGGACCAGCAGACGTTGCTGGAACTCGGATACCGAGATGGAGGCACCTAGGCCAAAGGCACTGCGGAGAACCAGCTGACGGTACTGGAACCCGGACGGGTAGCAGAAGGTACCCATGGAAATTTAAGTTGACAGGCCGCGAGCCGGCCGAAGTTACCGAATCCCACAGTACTACAGTGGGTGATTGTCCTATTGTCACAACGGAAACAGCCTTTATTTGCATATCCTGCAGCACACATAGGAAGCACCTAAACTCCAGGCACCATAGAGTCGGCTAACCCGACCGCAACACGACAGGACAACTTATTGGAGGCTAAGTGACGTTTACACTGACAGGAAACAGATGGCGTGCTGTAACCAGTCTGGGCAGGAGTGAGTACCCGTGCCAATGACACTTCCGAGCAACAACTGTCAGTGTTGGAGCCCAGGGATGAGAAGAGAACCGGTTGGAGGCAGCAGGACTTTTTGCCGTTCACACAGCAGGGGAACAGCTGACATTACTGAACCCCAGTAACACAGGAGCAAGTGTTCACTGTGCTAACAGCACTTCCGAGCAACAACTGGCGGTGTTGTAGCCCAGGGATGAGAAGAGAACATGGTGGAGGCAGCAGGACTTTTTGCCGTTCACACAGCAGGGGAACAGCTGACATTACTGAACCCCAGTAACACAGGAGCAAGTGTAGACTGTGCTAACAGCACTTCAGAGCTACAACTGGCAGTATTGTAGCCCAGGGATGAGAAGAGAACATGGTGGAGGCAGCAGGACTTTTTGCCGTACACACAGCAGGGGAACAGCTGACATTACTGAACCCCAGTAACACAGGAGCAAGTGTAGACTGTGCTAACAGCACTTCCGAGCTACAACTGGCAGTGTTGTAGCCCAGGGATGAGAAGAGAACATGGTGGAGGCAGCAGGACTTTTTGCCGTACACACAGCAGGGGAACAGCTGACATTACTGAACCCCAGTAACACAGGAGCAAGTGTAGACTGTGCTAACAGCACTTCCGAGCTACAACTGGCAGTGTTGTAGCCCAGGGATGAGAAGAGAGAACATGGTGGAGGCAGCAGGACTTTTTGCCGTACACACAGCAGGGGAACAGCTGACATTACTGAACCCCAGTAACACAGGAGCAAGTGTAGACTGTGCTAACAGCACTTCCGAGAAACAACTGGCGGTGTTGTAGCCCAGGGATGAGAAGAGAACATGGTGGAGGCAGCAGGACTTTTTGCTGTACACACAGCAGGGGAACAGCTGACATTACTGAACCCCAGTAACACAGGAGCAAGTGTTCACTGTGCTAACAGCACTTCCGAGCAACAACTGGCGGTGTTGTAGCCCAGGGATGAGAAGAGAACATGGTGGAGGCAGCTGGACTTTTTGCCATTCACACAGCAGGGGAACAGCTGACATTACTGAACCCCAGTAACACAGGAGCAAGTGTAGACTGTGCTAACAGCACTTCCAGAAAACAACTGGCGGTGTTGTAGCCCAGGGATGAGAAGAGAACATGGTGGAGGCAGCAGGACTTTTTGCTGTACACACAGCAGGGGAACAGCTGACATTACTGAACCCCAGTAACACAGGAGCAAGTGTTCACTGTGCTAACAGCACTTCCGAGAAACAACTGGCGGTGTTGTAGCCCAGGGATGAGAAGAGAACATGGTGGAGGCAGCAGGACTTTTTGCCGTACACACAGCAGGGGAACAGCTGACATTACTGAACCCCAGTAACACAGGAGCAAGTGTAGACTGTGCTAACAGCACTTCCGAGCTACAACTGGCAGTGTTGTAGCCCAGGGATGAGAAGAGAACATGGTGGAGGCAGCAGGACTTTTTGCCGTACACACAGCAGGGGAACAGCTGACATTACTGAACCCCAGTAACACAGGAGCAAGTGTAGACTGTGCTAACAGCACTTCCGAGCTACAACTGGCAGTGTTGTAGCCCAGGGATGAGAAGAGAACATGGTGGAGGCAGCAGGACTTTTTGCCGTACACACAGCAGGGGAACAGCTGACATTACTGAACCCCAGTAACACAGGAGCAAGTGTAGACTGTGCTAACAGCACTTCCGAGCTACAACTGGCAGTGTTGTAGCCCAGGGATGAGAAGAGAACATGGTGGAGGCAGCAGGACTTTTTGCCGTACACACAGCAGAGGAACAGCTGACATTACTGAACCCCAGTAACACAGGAGCAAGTGTAGACTGTGCTAACAGCACTTCCGAGCTACAACTGGCAGTGTTGTAGCCCAGGGATGAGAAGAGAACATGGTGGAGGCAGCAGGACTTTTTGCCGTACACACAGCAGGGAACAGCTGACATTACTGAACCCCAGTAACACAGGAGCAAGTGTAGACTGTGCTAACAGCACTTCCGAGCTACAACTGGCAGTGTTGTAGCCCAGGGATGAGAAGAGAACATGGTGGAGGCAGCAGGACTTTTTGCCGTACACACAGCAGGGGAACAGCTGACATTACTGAACCCCAGTAACACAGTTGCAAGTGTTCACTGTGCTAACAGCACTTCCGAGCTACAACTGGCAGTGTTGTAGCCCAGGGATGAGAAGAGAACAGGGTGGAGGCAGCAGGACTTTTTGCCGTTCACACAGCAGGGGAACAGCTGACATTACTGAACCCCAGTAACACAGGAGCAAGTGTTCACTGTGCTAACAGCACTTCCGAGCAACAACTGGCGGTGTTGTAGCCCAGGGATGAGAAGAGAACATGGTGGAGGCAGCAGGACTTTTTGCTGTACACACAGCAGGGGAACAGCTGACATTACTGAACCCCAGTAACACAGGAGCAAGTGTAGACTGTGCTAACAGCACTTCCGAGCTACAACTGGCGGTGTTGTAGCCCAGGGTCAAGGAGGATGTTTAAATACTATATCAAGTATTTTCCTTGTTACGTGTCAATTAAAAATGTCTATACTCCAAACAAGAGAAATATAAACTTTAGTACCATAAGATGATGATTTAACTTAAAAAAATATATGTAAATTAAAAATTTACAAACATAAACGCATACATTAACATGTTGAAAAGCAATGCAAACCACAATTAAAATAGGTTAAATAATCTGCTATACGGTTTTAAAATAAAAGCATACAAGTGCACATCAGAATCCATTAATGATGGGTAAGTAACAGTATGTACACCATTTTTATTGTGTAGACAATGAATGGCTGACTTAAAAACATAATCAGCATTACAAGTTTTCTTTGACATTCATAAAACTTTACATTTGGTGAATAATATAACTACAATTTTTTAAAAAATATCTAAAATTTCCATCATGTAATACTGATAATATGTGCCAATCATTTATATTAACAAAACGAAAATTTAAAAAGTGCATAGTGCAGAGTGAAAACAGATATTTATGCCTGACTGTGGACTTGCAAGCATGACAACGGATAGATAAGGTATATATAGATGAGACTGCATAGCCACAGATGGTGAATGGCGATGTAATACTGTACCTCAATAAAGTGTGCGTTACTACATCCTTTTTTTTATATAGCTTTATAAAAGGTTACGTGCATGTATGGTTGCGCCCCTGTTTGGACGCACAGACTGGCTTCCTGCTGTGACGCGTTGGGTATTGGAGCGTCTGTACGTCTTATGACGCAGACTAACATTCACGGTGCGCATCGTTCATCATCGCAAGCGTACCGACAACACAAAGGCGTTGTCATGACTGCTTTACTCAGTAAACATGCACCTATGATGAAACATACACGCATGTGCCCTATTACATAACAAGCTACAAGAAAAACGAGTGTGAGGTGTGACACAGCTGTTTTGTTAAGGTACAGTATTATATAGACATTGTACAGATGTCGCTATTCAGTCTGATAAATATATATCATTCACGTATTCTATCAGTTGTCGTTCTTTCAGCACCACTTACAGGTATATATTTTGCTATTGTGACTATGCACTATTGACTTTACCAAGGTAATGCATGATTTTTGTAAGCGATTATCATGTTTACATGAAGGACCTTTATGATATGGGCTGTTAACTTTCTAATCAAATATGTATTTTTTAAAATGACACAAATATAAGTAATGTTGAAGAGGACTATTCCTACATGCATTGTTTGCACAATATTACACGTGTACATCACGTCCCTTAATCAACATTGGATTATTATATTAACTTGTATGCTTTTATTTCAAAGGCAAGAACACTGAAGTATAACCTTCGCACTGCAGCAGTTGTCAAAGTTCAACCCACATTATGCACTTCCAACATTGCAGCATTGGAGTCATCATGATGTGAGTTGGATTTGTCTAAGCTATGGAGTGACAAGGTTGACCATCAGTATCCTATAGCATAAGTAGGATTTTGTGTTTGCATTTGTTTTCGACATGTGCATATCTGTAATAATATGTCACATTTATTTTGTTACAGATTTGTGACAAAGACTAATCATTTTATGGTTTGAAAGTTGACGTTTCAAATGTTTACAGCTTAGAAATCAGGGTGTAGCCTCATATCTATGTGTAGCACTAGACACTTTGAGATGTCAGGTTTTTTTTCACCATGATTAGGTAGCTAGCAGTAATTTTTGCCGGACACACAGCAGGGGAACAGCAGGCGTTACTGAACCCCACAAACACATCAGCGATTGTTTTCATCTGTGCATCTAACACTTCTGAGCAGCAACTGGCGCTGTTGAAGCCCAGGGTCAAGGAGGGTGTAGGCAGAGGCCTAGTATGAGACGTTTGAAGTTGAAGTTGTAGTTAGCAGCAGTAATTTTTGCCAGACACACAGCAGGGGAACAGCAGGCGTTACTGAACCCCACAAACACATCAGCGATTGTTTTCATCTGTGCATCTAACACTTCTGAGCAGCAACTGGCGCTGTTGAAGCCCAGGGTCAAGGAGGGTGTAGGCAGAGGCCTAGTATGAGACGTTTGAAGTTGAAGTTGTAGTTAGCAGCAGTAATTTTTGCCAGACACACAGCAGGGGAACAGCAGGCGTTACTGAACCCCACAAACACATCAGCGATTGTTTTCATATGTGCATCTAACACTTCTGAGCAGCAACTGGCGCTGTTGAAGCCCAGGGTCAAGGAGGGTGTAGGCAGAGGCCTAGTATGAGACGTTTGAAGTTGAAGTTGTAGTTAGCAGCAGTAATTTTTGCCAGACACACAGCAGGGGAACAGCAGGCGTTACTGAACCCCACAAACACATCAGCGATTGTTTTCATCTGTGCATCTAACACTTCTGAGCAGCAACTGGCGCTGTTGAAGCCCAGGGTCAAGGAGGGTGTAGGCACAAAATATTGACTTATTGCCTTGTTACGTGGCCATTGCAAATGTATGTACTTCAAACAAGAATAAATGAAGTTTTACTAGGACAATAAAATGATGAATTTCAATTCCAAGAATAGAAAAATATTTATACTTGAGAGTCCTCTGTGGTTGATACCGTTTAATGGCTAACTGAAAATATGGTAACAAATTCAAAGCTTTCGAGACTACTCAGGTCTCTTCATCAGGCTAAGACTAAAAAAAAATGGAAGAATCACATATTTGTACACACAACAGGACACAGGAATAGGTAAGACAAGTGAGGGAGGGACAAGTGAGGGTAGACCGGCCAAAAAATGAGAACAAGGATGAATTATCAGCGCCACACGATAAGACAAAAAATAATGGATTTACCTGTGGCAAAACACTTTTGTATGCCCGGTCATAGCATGATGGATATGGAATTACTGGTATTAAAATATAACTTCAAATATGACAAAGATACAAAGGTTTCAGAATATAAGCTCATCATGACCTTTGACACTGTTAGTGATGGAATGAATAGATCACACGGATTTATGTCATTCTATATCAATTAAGGAATCTGCGTCTCTGCCCTTCCAGGGGCATTAAAACACAAAACCAGACCCCAATCAGAGGGCAATAAAACTTTCTATCCTTATCTAGGAACTGTTCCAATATTTATGTTCATCCCTCTGTGATAATGACAGTTCTGCTACACGTCACTTACTTGTCTTACCTATTGCACTATTCCTGTGTCCTGTTGTGTATAGAAATATGTGATGCTTCATTTTTTGTTTTAGTCTTTGCCTGTTGAAGAGACGTGAGTAGCCTCGAAAGCTTGCAATTTGTTACCATCTTTTCAGTTATCCATTCAAAGGTATCAACCACTGTGGACTCTCAAGTGTAAATATTTTTCTATCTAATGGCTAACACGGTACGAAGATACACATGTTTCCTAACTTCAATAATAAAAATAAATACACTGCAAATATAAACGCATATATGCACATGCCAACAAGAAATGGAACAACACACCACCCAAAAAATTGGTTACAAAATATAGTGTTGTAAATTTAAGAATAAAAGTCCATTTTTGTATTTATGAATAATGCTTAAGGAACGCTATGTTAAACCATAACATAGTGAAGACAATGGATTTTGTAATCGTCACTCATCATCATCATCATTGCAATTTAGATGTGACAGTCACAGACATTTCAATTATTTCAGTTAATAAAATCGTTACTTTGTACAGCATGTATGACATGTCCAGCATGGACTCATCAATGTGATGACACAATAATGTACGATAAAAAATAACCATTTAAAAAAACATAATGCATTGTCACAATTTAAGTGTGTGCCTGCAAGTGTAGGTGAAAGAAAGGCTTCGGATAGCAAAGGTATATTCTATGTCTGTATCAGACAGTGGACAGCCTCTGATGGGTAATGGCGATGTTATACTGTACGTCAATAAAGTCTGCGGCTGCAATCATGCATTTTTTGCTTGGACAGTGTTGAAGAGGGTAAAAGCATGTCTGGTTGCGCAAGGCTTTATCCGTCAACACTACCTTCCTACTGTCACGCGTAGGGTAGGGTAGCGTGTGTCAATTAGATGACTCTATAAAATGTGACGTTACGCAGCGTTATTGCGCCCTAGGGATGCCAAAAATACAACAGCAGTAATCATTTACTGTCTAATACTCCACCTATGACCAACAAAAAAAGACCGTTCCCTCTTTAACAATCTACAAGACTAACAAGCATAATGGTTCACGCTGACTTTATTGAGGTACAGTATTACATCGACATTGTCCATGAGTAACTATGCACTGTGATACCTATATACCATTATTAATTTATATCTGTTGTGGTTGTTTCAACAGCACTTGCAGGTATAACTAGTACTACCTATTGTCAGTATGCATGATGCACTTTATAGATGTAATAATTTATTATTGCATATTATTACCAGGTTTAGATGCTGGCCATTTCATATATGGTGTGTGAAGTTACAGTTGGCATCAGTATGTGTATTTTTATAATGTCTGTCATAAATAAAAATCGTGATGATGATTATGAGGATTTTATGATTTGTACATCCATTGACTGCATTATCTTACAGGTACAGATAAAGTTCCTTAAAAAGCATTAATTGATAAGTATGAAATGTACTTTTATGCATTAATTTCAAAAAGTGAAGACTGTTTTAGTTTTTGTTACCATTTATAATAGACATGTGCAGATATGCTCTGTGATGACAAATTATTATTTGTCCATATTTGTCATAAAAATTTATCATTCTAGGCCTGGAAAACTTCACAATTTCCTGTTTTAAGCATAACAATCAGGGTGACGGCTCTTCCCTATTTGGAGCATGTTCGACATGGGTTTTTCTGTGCATGTGTAGGGAACAGGAGACATGGATAACGTTGCGAACCAGTTATTTAATCTGAAAATGGACAGACAAATTCTGGCGAGATCCATGCCTTGTTCATTTTCAGAAAAGTAAGCCGGTCTACATTATCGGAGGATAGTCGCATGCGACGGTCTGTTAGTACACCACCTGCGGCACTAAAGACGCGCTCCGATAATACACTGGCAGCAGGGCAAGCCAGCACCTCCAATGCATACTGGCTAAGCTCTGGCCATGTATCCAGCTTAGAGACCCAAAACTTGAATGGGGAAGAGCCATCTGGGAGTACACTGAGAGGGAAAGACATGTAGTCTGTCACCATCTTACGGAAACGTTGCCTCCTGCTGACTGGAGCCGTCTCGGATGGTGTAGACATTGGTGGCGCTGCCACAAAACTTCGCCACATTTGGAACATACTGGTCTTGCCCTGTGCAGAGGCGCTGCTTGTGCTCCCTCTTGTTGCAGAGCTGTCTCCACTGCCTCGACGCACAGAGCTGCTTTGTAAAGCAGTAGCAGCAGCAGTGCTCTCGGCTGGAATGGAGAACATTATGGATTGCACCAGTATGTCTTGGTACTCCCGCAATTTACGCTCCCGGTTCAACGGTGTGATGAGGCTTTGTAAGTTGTCCCGGTAGCGAGGGTCTAGGAGGGTGTACACCCAATAATCAGACGTGGTGAGAATGTGGGCGATGCGGCGGTCGTTTCTCAGGCACTGCAGCATGAAATCAACCATGTGCTGCAGACTCCCAACTGGCCAAGAAACGCTGTCCCCTGCAAGAGGCGTCATCTCTGACTGCTCTGCATCACCCCACCCTCGCTCTACATACTGACTAGAGCGTTGTGTACCTCCCTCTGGAGCGATGTCTTCCTCCTCCATTGACTCCTCCTCATCCTCCTCACAAAGTGAACACTGCCCAGCCCTTTGTGAGGAACCACGTTGCGCTGACTGTCCAGAAGGTGATGGAATTTGTGACTCCTCATCCTCCACCTCTTCCAAAACCTCATCCCTTATTGCTTGCAGTGTTTTTTGAAGCAGGCAGATAAGGGGGACAGTCAGGCTGACTAGTGCATCATCTGCACTCGCCATCCGCGTTGACTCATCAAACGCACGCAAAACGTGGCAGATGTCCTTCATAGAGGCCCACTCAGTAGTGGTGAAGTGTGAACGACGCAAATTGCGAGTTGATTGCGCCTGATGCAGCTGATACTCCATTACTGCTGGCTGCTGCTCACACAACCGCTCCAACATATGTAACGTGGAATTCCACCTGGTGGGTACGTCACATATGATGCGATGTTCAGGAAGGCGAAATCTGCGTTGCAGAGCTGCAATGCGCGATCTGGCCATGCTGGAATGTCGCAAGTGAGCGCACTCTAGGCGGACCTTGTGCAGCAGTGCATCAAGATCCGGATAGTCCCTCAAAAAACTCTGCACGACCAAGTTGAGCACATGTGCCAGACATGGTATGTGAGTGAGGTTGCCAAGGCCCAGAGCTGCCACCAGATTTCGGCCATTGTCACACACTACCAAGCCTGGCTGGAGATTCGCTGGCAAAAACCACACGTCGCTCTCCTGCTTGATGGCATTCCAGAGCTCCTGCGCTGTGTGGCTTCGATTCCCCATGTAAATTAATTTCAGGACGGCCTGTTGACGTTTGGCCACGGCTGTGCTCATATCGGTCGCATCAGGTAAACGTTCACGGGTCCATGTGGAGGTAGACCGTGACGGCTCCTGCAGCGATGATTCTGAGGAACTGGAGTAGGAGGAGGAGTCAATGTGGACAGACTTGATTCCTGCAATCCTTGGAGTTGGCAGAACACGTACAGCGCCACTCGCAAGATCTGTACCCGGCTCCACAACATTGACCCAATGGGCAGTGAGGGAAAGGTATCGTCCCTGGCCATGGGTACTGGTCCACGCATCGGTGGTCAGGTGGACCTTGCTACTGACGGCGTTTAGTAGCGCATGTTTAATTTTTCCCTCAACATGCTTTTGCAGACCAGGGACGGCTTGCCTGCTGAAATAAAATCGGCTGGGCACATTGTATTGTGGGACTGCCAATGACATTAAGTCACGGAAACTGTCAGTCTCCACCAGCCTGAATGACAGCATTTCAAGGGACAGGAGTTTTGCAATGCCAGCATTCAGAGCCTGTGCTCATGGATGGTTTGCCGAGTATGGCCGTCTTTTATCCCATGCCTGTGCTACCGATGGCTGTTTTGTGGCCTGGGAGTGTGAGGATGACAGGGAACTTGCAGCTGTGGGTGGAATAACACTGGGTCTCTGGACAACAGTTACAGAGGTTCTTCCATGGCGATCCTGTGAGGAAGCCGAACCAGCTGTGTGTGAGCTGGAGGAAGAGGCTCCAACACGAGCTGAAGATGTAGGTGCTGCTGTAGGTTGGCCTACATCTCCAGTGTGTCTTTGTAACTCAGCTACGTGCTTTGTCCGTACATGTTTCCACATATTTGTGGTATTGAGGTTACTGATATTTTTACCTCTTTTAACTTTTTGATTACACAGCTTGCATTTGACATAGCAAATATCATCTGCAAGTGTGTCAAAAAAGGACCACGCAGTGCAAGTCCTGGGAGCGCCCGGTTTGGCTGTTGGAAGAGAACTGCTACGAACGGGTGCCAAACTGGAGGGTACAGGCAACCGAGTCTGCAGCCTACCTCTCCTTACTGTTTGGACCGTTGGGGCAATCTCTTCCTCAGAGCTGCTACCACCACCTTCCTGTTCCTCACGCCATGTTGGGTCTTGGACCTCATCATCTCCACTACCCTCTTCCAACACCTGCTGCTGTTGGGTGGTCTGGCCAGCACCTTGCTCAACAGAAAATGGCACCTGAGTCTCATCATCATCAGATGCGTTCTGCGGTGTGCTGACCATCGGCACTGGCTCACCCGCCTCTTCACATTCAGAGAGACACAGCTGTTGCGCATCACTGCATACTGCCTCTTCTTCACATTCCAGAATGCTGCTTGGCTGGGCCCTGTTTCCAAGCCAACAGATTCTGAGAACAGAAGCAGAGACTCAGCTGGCTCCAGTTCATAACTCTCTGACTGCCTGGGCAATTTGGCAGGCGGTGAAGAGACAGATGGCTGTTCAACAGTGCTGTGGTCCTGAGAGGAGGTGGAAGCAATTGAAGTCGATGCATTGGCTGCCATCCAACCAACAACGGCTTCAATTTGTTCTTCCCGCAGCAGAGGGGTACGCTGAGCTCCTACAAAAGTGCGCATAAAGGAACGCTCACGGGGAAAACTGGTGGATGCTGTGTCACTGGGTGCGGCAGCAGCCACAGAATCCCCACGTCCTCTCCCTGCTGAAACTCCCCGGCCACGACCATGTGCCTTACTCCCTGCCTTCTTCATCTTGGTAGATTGATAAAGAAAGTCAGAAAAGTTATAAGGCCTAAGTGTGGTTATTCCTCAGAGACTGCAGTGAACACTGCAGACAACTGTTCAGTAGCTGTGAAAGGCCCCTTTGTCTACTTCTATAGTGTTTGCAACCAATGTATTGTATACGGATGGAAGCGCGTCACACTAATAGATTAGATTTTTTTCAAATATAATGGAGCAACACCAATTAGTGAAGGATGAGGCAGTGACACACGCTCAGCAGACTACAACCAGCAGTAGTTGAAGAACTAACTGGAGCGTGATCTGCACTCAAAAAATGAAAAGCTCACAGACTACAGTGAACACTGAAACACAACTGTTCAGTAGCTGTGAAACGCCCCTTTGTCTACTTCTATAGTGTTTGCAACCAATGTATTGTATACGGATGGAAGCGCGTCACACTAATAGATTAGATTTTTGGCAAATATAATGGAGCAGCACCAATTAGTGAAGGATGAGGCAGTGACACACGCTCAGCAGACTACAACCAGCAGTAGTTGAAGAACTAACTGGAGCGTGATCTGCACTCAAAAAATGAAAAGCTCACAGACTACAGTGAACACTGAAACACAACTGTTCAGTAGCTGTGAAACGCCCCTTTGTCTACTTCTATAGTGTTTGCAACCAATGTATTGTATACGGATGGAAGCGCGTCACACTAATAGATTAGATTTTTTTCAAATATAATGGAGCAGCACCAATTAGTGAAGGATGAGGCAGTGACACACGCTCAGCAGACTACAACCAGCAGTAGTTGAAGAACTAACTGGAGCGTGATCTGCACTCAAAAAATGAAAAGCTCACAGACTACAGTGAACACTGAAACACAACTGTTCAGTAGCTGTGAAACGCCCCTTTGTCTACTTCTATAGTGTTTGCAACCAATGTATTGTATACGGATGGAAGCGCGTCACACTAATAGATTAGATTTTTGGCAAATATAATGGAGCAGCACCAATTAGTGAAGGATGAGGCAGTGACACACGCTCAGCAGACTACAACCAGCAGTAGTTGAAGAACTAACTGGAGCGTGATCTGCACTCAAAAAATGAAAAGCTCACAGACTACAGTGAACACTGAAACACAACTGTTCAGTAGCTGTGAAACGCCCCTTTGTCTACTTCTATAGTGTTTGCAACCAATGTATTGTATACGGATGGAAGCGCGTCACACTAATAGATTAGATTTTTGGCAAATATAATGGAGCAGCACCAATTAGTGAAGGATGAGGCAGTGACACACGCTCAGCAGACTACAACCAGCAGTAGTTGAAGAACTAACTGGAGCGTGATCTGCACTCAAAAAATGAAAAGCTCACAGACTACAGTGAACACTGAAACACAACTGTTCAGTAGCTGTGAAACGCCCCTTTGTCTACTTCTATAGTGTTTGCAACCAATGTATTGTATACGGATGGAAGCGCGTCACACTAATAGATTAGATTTTTGGCAAATATAATGGAGCTGCACCAATTCCACAAAATCAAATAAAAAAAAAGAGTCAGTGAGTGACACGTGCAGATGCCTACAAACAGCGGTGGATGCAGAGCAAACTGCAGCGTCACCTGCACTCACACACACCTTGCACAGAGCTGTTAAAACAACACTGGCAAAAGGAAGCTTTACACAGCGGTTGGTAAACTAGCCTGCCTAAAGCACAGTAGAGTACACAAAATCGCAATGTCTAACTGTCCCTCAGAGTCAGCACAGCAGCGTTCTGTCCCTAACTGAGTTCACAGCACAGTGACGCTAAAATGGCGGCGGCGCCTTTTATAGTGCATTCTGACATCATTTCAGCAGCCAATCACAGCCATGCCATTAGTTAAGATGACCGCAGCATTACAGGATGTGCCCACACTTCATAAGATTCCTCATTGGCTGACTAAAATCACATTGCCTCTCAAAGAATTATGGGAACTTCCGATTCCGGTATACGATATATGAAAAATATCGGAACTAAGTATCGGAATTCCGATACAGCGAATATCGGCCGATACCCGATACTTGCGGTATCGGAATACTCAACACTACTCATGACGCTGTGCCCCAGAAGCCACTCTATCACACTGCATGGGTTCAGAAGCTGGTTCACAAGGCAACACTATTCCACGCATACCTCTACGCTCACGCAAACGTCTGTCAATTTGAATCGCTAATGACATAGAATCATTGAGACCAGAGGGGACAGGGAATCCCACCATAACATCCTTTACATTCTCTGACAGACCCTTCCGAAAAAGGGCTGCCAAAGCATCGTCATTCCATTTGGTCAGGACTGCCCACCTTCGGAATCTCTGACAGTATAACTCAGCGTCCTCAAGCCCCTGATTTAATGCCAACAAGGCTTTTTCAGCTTGATCAGTGACATTAGGCTCATCATACAATAACCCCAGAGCCTGAAAAAATGCATCAACATTACTCAAAAAAGGATCCCCAGGTGTCAGGGAAAAAGCCCAATCCTGAGGATCGCCGCGCAGGAGAGAGATGACAATTTGAACCTGCTATGCTGCGTTCCCTGAGGACTTAGATTTCAAGGCAAAAAACAACTTACAGTTATTTTTGAAATTCAGAAATTTAGCTCGATCCCCTAAAAACAAATCTGGCATGGGAATCCTAGGTTCCACAACAGGCAACCCTGCAAGATAGGTAGCAATACTCCGAACTTCAGTGGCAAGCTGATCCACACGGCCAGACAACTGTGCAAACTCCATTGAGAGAGAAAAAAAATCCTCCTCAGCATTCAGAGAAACAGAGGGAAAAAAAAAATAAAAATCTCTGACAACTCTGACAATCTTCTTTCTTTAACACTATTTTTCCCTTCTGTGAGTACCATACAAATATCAGTTTTGGGCCGGTGATACTGTTATGATTTGGTAGCTGAGGAGAGCAGGCAAAAAAGGAAATACACCAGAGAGGTTGAAATCTATGGGATTGCAGTACCCTGACTAACCACCAAAACTAAAGGCAGCCGTGGAGCGTACCTACGTTGGTCCTAGACGCCTCGTTACAGCCTGAGAAGCTAACTACACCTAAAGACAGAAAGAGGAAAACTATCTGCCCCGGAGCAGACCCCCACAGAAGTGCAGGACAAAATGCAAAAAGCAAGCACAAAAAACTAAAAGAAGAAAATGTCTTATCTGTTAGCAGAAGATGCAGACACGAAACAGCAAGCTTCAAAGTGAACAGGAATCAAAGATGAGACCAGAACAATTGATCACTGGCAACCCTGATGGGAGGGAACCTCCCTTATATAAGACCAGTCAGTAACACCTGATCGCCAATCTTCACAATCTTCATTGGATAGTTCAGTACTGTTTGTAACCACCAGAGGGAGCTTCTGTTCAGAATTCATTTCTAGCATATTCACAACAGCATCCCAAGTCCACAATACAGGGTATACCAATTTGGACAGTTCTTGCGAGCAAAGAAAATTTGTTCCAAGGATTCTCTTTTTGAGAAACAATCTAAAATTCTGAAAAAACTTTTCAAGATAGAGGATATGGCCATCGTTCCATACAAAAGGGTACATAAAGGCCAGAAATGCACCTAGGGCTCAGTTACTACATAAAAATCATCCCTTAACGACATTGACTGAAGGCGACCATCAGGTAAGATTTATTACTAATTACAATAGCAAGTGGTCTGACCTCAGGAAAATTGTTGAGAAACACTGGAACATTCTTTTAACTGATCCGGTTTTGAAAAGATGCCTTCCTAGTGCTCCTTCGTTTGTAGCTAAGAGAGCTCCCTGTTATGTTACGGTAGCTGAGGAGTGCAGTAAAAAAGGCAATACACCAGAGCAGTTGGAATCTAGGAGATTGCAGTACCCTGACTAACCACCACAACTAGAGGCAGCCGTGGAGCGTTCCTACGATGGTCCTAGAGCCTCGTCACAGCCGAGAACTAACTACACCTAAAGATAGAAATAGGAAAGCTATCTGCCCCGGAGCAGAACCCCAAAGATAATAGAAAGCCCCAAACATATAATGGCGGTTAGACAAGAGGAAATACTGACACAGAAAGAAAATAGTATGAGCAAACGCTGGGGCCCAAACTATCTAAATAGAAAAGGACAGGAAGGTACTTACTGCAATCCCAGAAAAACCCTGAAAAACACCAACATACTAATTTCAAAATCACCTGAGATCACACGACCTCTACCACCTAAATTAGTTCTCTGGTGTAACAAAAACAGCAGCACTGAAAAAACTGCAAAAAGCAAAAGTACAAAACACAGTGGCTGACTAAACTGAGAGGGCAAAAGCCCCCGAGGGGACCAGAGGCCCCCACAGAAGGCAGGACAAATGCAAAAATATAGCAAAAACACAAAATAAGAAATTGTCTTATCTGATAGCAGAGAGCAGACAGACACAGCGGCTACAAGGAAACTGGAAAGAAGGATTCAGACCAGAACAATTGATCACCGGCAACCTGATGGGAAAATGATTCCCTTAAATAAGACCAATCAGTAACACCTGATTCCCAATCCTCACTACACCGCTTGTAACCACCAGAGGGAGCCTCTGCTCAGAACTCATCTCAACCCATTCACAACAGTACCCCCCCTTGAGGAGGGGTCACCGAACCCTCATTTGAGCAACCAGGTCGGTCAGGATGAGTTCTATGATACGCACGGATAAGTCTCCTAGCATGGATGTCCGAAGCAAACACCCAAGAATTATCTCCTGACCATAACCTCTCCATTTAACCAAATACTGGAGTCTTCGTCTAGAAAAACGAGAATCCAATATTTTCTCAACCACATACTCCAGATTGCCCTCAACCAAAACAGGGTCAGGAGGCACAGCAGCAGGAACCACTGGCTCAACAAACCTCTTCAACAAGGACTTGTGGAACACGTTATGGATCTTAAATGTCCCTGGAAGAAGCAAACGAAAAGAAACAGGATTAATAATCTCCATGATCTTATAAGGTCCAATGAACCTAGGCTTAAATTTAGGAGATGCTACTCTCATAGGAATATTCTTTGAGGACAACCAGACCAAGTCCCCCACTTTAAACCGAGGACCATCAGTCCTATGCCGGTTAGCAAACCGCTGGGCCTTCTCCTGAGAGAGGGACAACCTCTCCACTACCTGGTCCCAAATCTGCTGCATACGCTCAACAACAGAGTCAACACCTGGACAGACAGAAGCCTCCGTCTGTCCTGAAGAAAATCGAGGGTGAAACCCAGAATTACAGAAAAACGGAGACATCAAAGTGGCAGAGCTAGCCCTATTATTAAGAGCAAACTCAGCCAAAGGCAAAAAAGAGACCCAGTCATCCTGATCAGCAGACACAAAGCATCTTAGATAAGTCTCCAATGTCTGGTTTGTTCTCTCAGTTTGACCATTGGTCTGAGGATGAAATGCCGAGGAGAAAGACAATTGAACACCCAGTTTAGAACAAAAAGTCCTCCAAAATCTGGAAACAAACTGGACTCCTCTGTCAGACACAATGTTCTCAGGAATGCCGTGTAAACGAACCACGTGCTGAAGGAACAACGGCACCAATTCAGAGGAGGAAGGCAACTTAGGTAATGGCACAAGATGTATCATTTGGAAAACCTATCACAAATTACCCAGATGGTGGTCATTCTCTGAGAAACAGGAAGATCGGAAATGAAATCCATAGAGATATGGGTCCATGGTCTCTTGGGCACAGGCAATGGCATCAACAAACCACTAGAGCGAGAGCAAGGCTTGGAGCGAGAGCAAGTCCCGCAGGACTGCACAAATTCCCTGACATCGCGAGACAAGGTAGGCCACCAAAAGGACCGACTAACCAAGTCTCTGGTACCAAAAATTCCGGGATGCCCAGCCAATGCGGAACAATGAATCTCAGACATCACACTCTTTTTCCATTGGTCCGGGACAAACAATTTTCCAACAGGGCAGCGCTCGGGCCTATCCTCCTGACACCCCTCCAGAGCAAGTCTCAAATTAGGCGAGATGGCGGAAAGAACTACACCCTCCTTCAAAATAACAGAGGGATCAGATAGCTCAGGAGAGTCCGCAAGGAAACTCCTCGAGAGGGCATCCGCCTTAACATTCTTAGTGCCAGGAAGAAAGGAAACCACAAAATTAAAACGTGTGAAAAACAAGGCCCACCTGGCCTGTCTAGGATTGAGTCGCTTGGCAGATTCCAGATAGACCAGATTCTTATGGTCCGTAAGGACCACCACCTGATGTTTGGCTCCCTCCAGCCAATGTCTCCACTCTTCAAAAGCCCACTTCATGGCCAATAACTCCCGATTACCCACGTCATAATTACGTTCAGTAGGAGAAAATTTTCGAGAGAAAAAGGCACAAGGGTTACTTTAGAGGTCTCTGGATCTTTTTGGGACAAAACGGCACCTGCCCCAATTTCAGAGGCATCAACCTCCACCTGAAATGGCAGAGAAACATCAGGCTGCCGTAGAACAGGAGCAGAAGTGAATCTCTGCTTAAGTTCCTGAAACGCAGAGACTGCCTCAGGAGGCCAATTCACCACATCAGAACCCTTTCTGGTCAAATCAGTTAATGGTTTAACAATAACAGAGAAATTACCAATAAATTTACGATAAAAATTGGCAAAACCCAAAAATCTCTGAAGAGCCTTTAATGAAGTAGGTTGGACCCAATCACAGATGGCCTGAACCTTGACCGGGTCCATTTCAATAACAGATGGGGACAAAATGAATCCCAGAAATGAGATCTTCTGTACGCCAAAAAGACACTTTGATCCCTTCACATACAGAGCATTCTGTCTCAAAATCTGGAATACAGTTCGAACATGTTTCACATGAGAGTCCCAGTCATTAGAAAAAATCAAGATATCATCCAAATAAACAATCAGAAACTTGTCCACAAAATCCCTGAAAATGTCATTCATGAAGGACTGGAAGACGGAAGGAGCATTAGTGAGCCCAAAGGGCATCACAAGGTACTCAAAATGCCCTTCAGGGGTGTTAAATGCCGTCTTCCATTCATCCCCGTGCTTAATGCGAATAAGGTTATACGCCCCCTGAGGTCAAGCTTGGTAAACCAAGTAGCGTTTTTCACCCTGGAAAACAGGTCAGAAATCAAGGGTAACGGGTATTGATATTTCACAGTAATATTGTTCAAGAGACGATAATCAATACACGGCCTTAATGAACCATCTTTTTTGGCCACAAAGAAAAAACCGGCACCTAAGGGTGAAGAGGATGGTCTGATATGACCCTTCTCCAATGATTCCTTGATATAAGACCGCATAGCGTCATGTTCAGGTATAGACAAGTTAAAGAGGCGACCCTTAGGGAATTTACTACCTGGCACTAATTCAATAGCGCAGTCATAGCTCCTATGGGGAGGTAAGGATGCAGATTTACTTTCGCTAAACACATCAGAAAAATCAAACAAAAAGTCAGGAACATCCTCAGCCTGGGGGGAGGCAGAAAAAACAGGAGTGTTGGTATTAACACATTGGCAGCCCCAACTGGTTACAGACACAGATTTCCAATCCAAAACAGGATTATGAGACTGTAACCAAGGGAAACCCAGCACGATAATGTCATGCAGATTATATAGAACCAAAAATTTGCAGCACTCCTGGTGATCAGGTTCAACCCTCATTATCACCTGAGTAGAAAACTGGGGTTTATTCTCAGCCAAAGGGGTAGAATCGATCCCCAGTAGGGGAATAGACTTCTGTAGGGGTATCAAGGGAAATCCACAACGTTTAGCAAAATCATAATCCATCAGGTTAATAGCTGCTCCAGAATCAACGAAAGCCTGAGCAGAAAATGAGGACAGAGAGCATATCAGAGTGACAGTTAATAAAAACTTAGTCTGAACACTACCCAAGACAACTGAGCGTGCAAAACGTCTTCCCCGCTTAGGGCAGACAGAAATAGCATGAGAGGCATCACCACAGTAGAAACATAACCCATTGCGCTTTCGAAACTCATGACGCTGTGCCCCAGACACCACTCCATCACACTGCATGGGCTCAGCAGCTGGCTCACAAGGCAACACCACTCCACGCATACTTCTCCGCTCACGCAAACGTCTGTCAATTTGAATCGCTAATGACATAGAATCATTGAGACCAGAGGGGACAGGGAATCCCACCATAACATCCTTTACATTATCCGACAGACCCTTCCGGAAAAGGGCCGCCAAAGCGTCGTCATTCCATTTGGTCAGGACTGCCCACCTACGGAATCTCTGACAGTATAACTCAGCGTCATCAAGCCCCTGATTTAATGCCAACAAGGCTTTTTCAGCTTGATCAGTGATATTAGGCTCATCGTACAATAACCCCAAAGCCTGAAAAAATACATCAACATCACTCAAAACAGGATCCCCAGGTGTCAGGGAAAAAGCCCAATCCTGAGGATCGCCGCGCAGGAGAGAGATGACAATTTGAACCTGCTGCGCTGCGTTTCCTGAGGACTTAGATTTTAAGGCAAGAAACAATTTACAATTATTTTTGAAATTCTGAAACTTAGCTCGATCCCCTGAAAACAAATCTGGCATGGGGATCCTAGGTTCCACAACAGGCAACCTAGCAAGATATGCAGCAATACTCCGAACCTCAGTGGCAAGCTGATCCACACGGCCAGACAACTGTGCAAACTCCATTGGGAGAAAAGATCCTCCCCAGCACCCAGAGATACAGAGGGAAAAAAAAAAAATGCAACAAACAGAAAAATATCTCTGACAACTTTTCTTCCTTCAAAATATTTTTTTTTTTTTTCCCTTCTGTGAGTACCATACAATTTTTATGGGCCGGTGATACTGTTATGTTACGGTAGCTGAGGAGTGCAGGTAAAAAAGGCAATACACCAGAGCAGTTGGAATCTATGAGATTGCAGTACCCTGACTAACCACCACAACTAGAGGCAGCCGTGGAGCGTTCCTACGATGGTCCTAGACGCCTCGTCACAGCCTGAGAAACTAACTACACCTAAAGATAGAAATAGGAAAGCTATCTGCCCCGGAGCAGAACCCCAAAGATAATAGAAAGCCCCCAAACATATAATGGCGGTTAGACAAGAGGAAATACTGACACAGAAAGAAAATAGTATGAGCAAACGCTGGGGCCCAAACTATCTAAATAGAAAAGGACAGGAAGGGTACTTACTGCAATCCCAGAAAACCCTGAAAAACACCAACATACTAATTTCAAAATCACCTGAGATCACACGACCTCTACCACCTAAATTAGTTCTCTGGTGTAACAAAAACGCAGCCACTGAAAAAACTGCAAAAAGCAAAAGTACAAAACACAGTGGCTGGACTAAACTGAGAGGGCAAAAAGCCCCCGGAGGGGACCCAGAAGGCCCCCACAGAAGTGCAGGACAAAATGCAAAAATATAGCAAAAACACAAAATAAGAAATTGTCTTATCTGATAGCAGGAGATGCAGACACGACACAGCAGGCTACAAGGGAAACTGGAAAGAAGGATTCAGACCAGAACAATTGATCACCGGCAACCCTGATGGGAAAATGATTCCCTTAAATAAGACCAATCAGTAACACCTGATTCCCAATCCTCACTAGCACCGCTTGTAACCACCAGAGGGAGCCTCTGCTCAGAACTCATCTCAAACCCATTCACAACAGCTCCCAATTTACAGGATATTTTGGTTCATAGTTTCTATGACTCAAAAGGAAAAGAGAGTAATAAAAAATATCCAGAACGGAAAGGATTCTATCCCTGTGGTACATGTAAGGGTGTTGTTATGTTCGGTAGCTGAGCAGAAATTGCAAAAATAGCCAAAATAGCAATACACCAGAGAGGCTGGAAACTATTGGATTGCAGGACCCTAAACTAACCGCAACACTAGAAGTAGCCATGGAGCGTACCTACGGTGATCCTAGATGCCTCGTCACAGCCGGAGAGATAGCTACACCTAAAGGTAGAAAGATGAAAGCTATCTGCCCCGTAGCAGAATCCCCAAAGAAATAGGAAGCCCCAAACATGTAATGGCGGTTAGACAAGAAGAAAATACGGACACAGACAGAAAATAGAATGAGCAAATGCTGGGGCCCAATCTGTCTAGACAGAAAAGTATAGGAAACAATTCTAACTGCAACCCAAAAAAAAACCCTAACAAAAATACCAACACTTCTGATTAACAAAAAACCTGAGATCACACGATCTCTACCACCTAAATCAGATCTCTGGTGTAACAAACAGCAATTCAGCAAATAAAAAGTGACAAAGGAACAGAGCAAAAGTGCAAATACAAAAATGAGCACAATTGCAGCGCCAGGCCCCAAAAGGGGACCAGGCTGAAGTCCACTGCAAGCAGCAAACCAGCAAGGAAAATCCAACCACAGGAAAAAAAACAGCAAATCGCTTATCTGAATGAGAGCAGGAATGCAAGCTGTGCTCCAAGCAAGACCAGGATAAACAATTGATTACCGGCAAGGCTGAAGGGAGTTCAGGTCACTTATATCAGACCATTCAGAGCCAGCTGAAGGCCATTCAGCAATTAGTTCATTACCCTCAGCAACCACCGGAGGGAGCCCCAGCTCAAAAGTCGCCTCCAGAGTATTCACAACAGTACCCCCCCTTGAGGAGGGTCACCGAACCCTCACCTGCGCAACCAGGCCGATCAGAATGAGCTCGATGATAGGCACGGATCAGTCTCCCAGCATGGATGTCCGAAGCAAACACCCAAGAATTGTCCTCCTGACCATAACCTCTCCACTTAAACAAATACTGGAGTTTCCATCTAGAAAAACGAGAATCCAATATTTTCTCAACCACATACTCCAAATTGCCCTCAACCAAAACAGGGTCAGGAGGCGCAGCCATAGGAACCACTGGCTCGACAAACCTCTTCAATAAGGACTTGTGGAACACGTTATGGATCTTAAATGTCCTGGAAGAAGCAAACGGAAGGAAACAGGATTGATAATCTCCATGATTTTATAAGGTCCTTATTGAACCTTGACTTAAATTTTGGAGATGCAACCTTCATAGGGATATTTCTTGAGGACAACCAAACCAAGTCCCCCACCTTAAAACGAGGACCATCAGTCCTATGCCGGTTGGCAAACCGCTGGGCCTTCTCTTGAGAGAGAGACAACCTCTCCACTACCTAGTCCCAAATCTGCTGCATACGCTCCACAATAGAGCCAACTCCCGGACAGACAGAAGCCTCCGCCTGTCCTGAAGAAAATCGAGGGTGAAACCCAGAATTGCAGAAAAATGGAGACATCAAGGTGGAAAAGCTAGCCCTAGTATTAAGAGCAAACTCAGCCAAAGGCAAAAAAAAGACCCAGTCATCTTGATCAGCAGACACAAAACATCTCAAATAAGTCTCAAAGGTCTGGTTTGTTCTCTCGGTTTGTCCATTGGTCTGAGGGTGAAATGCAGAGGAGAAAGATAACTGAACACCAAGTTTAGGACAAAATGTCCTCCAAAATCTGGAAACAAACTGGACTCTTCTGTCAGACACAATGTTCTCCGGAATGCCATGTAACTGAAGCACGTGCTGAAAGAACAAAGGCACCAATTAGGAGGAGAAAGGCAACTTAGGTAATGGCACAAGATGTATCATCTTGGAAAACCTATCACAGATTACCCAGATAACAGTCATTCTCTGAGAGACAGGGAGGTCGGAAATAAAATCCATAGAAATATGGGTCCATGGACTCTTGGGTACAGGTAATGGCATTAAACAAACCACTAGAACGAGAGCAAGGCTTGGAACGAGAGCAAGTCCCACAGGACTGCACAAAGTCCCTAACGTCACGAGACAAAGTAGGCCACCAAAAGGATTGACTCACCAAGTCTCTGGTACCAAAAATCCCGGGATGACCAGCCAACGTGGAACAATGAATCTCAGACAGCACACTCTTCCTCCACTGGTCTGGGACAAACAATTTCCCAACAGGTCAGCGTTCAGGTTAATCCTCCTGACACCCCTCCAGAGCCAGTCTCAAATTGGGCGAGATGGCAGAAAGAACTACACCCTCTTTCAAAATAACAGCAGGATCAGATAACTCAGGAGAATCCGCAAAGAAACTCCTCGAGAGGGCATCCGCCTTAACATTCTTAGTGCCCGGAAGAAAAGAAACCACAAAATTACAACGTGTGAAAACCAAGGCCCACCTGGCCTGTCTAGGATTAAGTCACTTGGCTGATTCGAGATAAACCAGGTTCTTTTGGTCCGTGAGGACCACCACCTGATGTTTGGCTCCTTCCAGCCAATGTCTCCACTCTTCAAAGGCCCACTTCATGGCCAATAACTCCCGATTACCCACGTCATAATTACGTTCAGTTGGAGAAAATTTTCGAGAGAAAAAGGCACAAGGGTTACTCTTAGAGGTCTCTGGATCTTTTGGGACAAAACGGCACCTGCCCCAATCTCAGAGGCATCATCATCCAGAGAAACATCAGGCTGCTGTAGAGCAGGAGCAGAAATGAATCTCTGCTTAAGTTCCTGAAACGCAGAAACTGCCTCAGGAGGCCAATTCACCACATTGGAACCCTTTTTGGTCAAATCAGTCAATGGTTTTAACAATACCGGAGAAATTACCAACAAATTTACGATAAAAATTGGCAAAACCCAAAAATCTCTGAAGAGCCTTCAATGAAGTTGGTTGAACCCAATCACAGATGACCTGAACCTTGACCGGGTCCATTTCAATAACAGACGGAGACAAAATGAATCCAGAAATGAAATCTTCTGTACGCCAAAAAGACACTTTGATCCCTTCACATACAGTGCATTCTCTCTCAAAATCTGGAACACAATCCGAACATGTTTCACATGAGAGTCCCAGTCATTGGAAAAAATCAAGATATCATCGAAATAAACAATCAGAAATTTATCCACAAAATCCCTGAAAATATAATTTCATGAAGGATTGGAAGACGGAAGGGGCATTAGTAAGCCCAAAAGGCATCACTAGGTACTCAAAATGCCCCTCTGGGGTATTAAACGTCGTCTTCCATTCACCCCCTGCTTAATGCGAATAAGGTTATACGCCCCCCTGAGGTCAAGCTTGGTAAACCAACTAGCACTTTTCACTCTGGAAAATAGGTCAGAAATCAAGGGTAACGGATATTGATATTTAACAGTGATTTTATTCAGGAGGCGATAATCAATACACGGCCTCAATGAACCATCCTTTTTGGCCACAAAGAAAAAACCGGCGCCCAAGGGTGAAGAGGATGGTCTGATATGACCCTTCTCCAAAGACTCCTTGATATAAGATCGCATAGCATCGTGTTCAGGTACAGATAAATTAAAAAGGCGACCTTTAGGAAATTTACCACCAGGCACTAACTCAATAGCGCAGTCATAGCTCCTGTGAGGAGGTAAGGATGCAGACTTACTCTCGCTAAACACATCCAAAAAAATCAGTCAAAAAGTCAGGGACATCCTGAGACTGGAGAGAGGCAGAAAGAACAGGAGTGTCAGTATTAACACATTGGCAGCCCCAACTGGTCACAGACACAGATTTCCAATCCAAAACAGGATTATGAGTCTGTAACCAAGGGAAACCAAGTACAATAATGTCATGCAGATTATGCAACACCAGAAATTTGCAACTCTCCTGATGATCTGGTTCAACCCTCATTATCACCTGAGTAGAAAACTTGGGTTTATTCTCCGCCAAAGGGGTAGAATCAATGCCCAGCAAAGGAATAGACTTCCGCAGGAGTATCATGGGAAACCCACAACGTTTGGCAAAGTCAAAATCCATCAGGTTAATAGCTGCTCCTGAATCAACAAAAGCCTGAGTCGAAAATGTGGACAGGGAGCAGATCAGGGTAACAGTCAACAGAAATTTAGTCTGAACACTACCCAAGACAACTGAGCGTGCAAAACGTCTTCCCCGCTTAGGGCAGACGGAAATAGCATGAGAAGCGTCACCGCAGTAGAAACACAACCCATTGCGCTTTCGAAACTCATGACGCTGAGCCCCAGAAGTCACTCCATCACACTGCATGGGCTCAGGAGCTGGCTCACAAGGCAACACTATCTCACGCATACCTCTGCGCTCACGCAAACGTCTGTCAATTTGAATAGCCAAAGACATAGAATCATTGAGACCAGAGGGAACAGGGAATCCCACCATAACGTCCTTTACATTTTCTGACAGACCCTTCTGAAACAGGGCTGCCAAAGCATCATCATTCTATTTGGTCAGGACTGCCCACTTTCGAAATTTCTGACAGTACAGCTTTTTTCTTTTTCCTTTTTACTATTTTTCCCTTCTGTGAGTACCATATAATTTTCAGTTTGGCCAGTAATACTGTTATGTTTCGGTAGCTGAGGAGAAATTGCAAAAATAGCCAAAATAGCAATACACCAGAGAGGCTGGAAACTATTGAATTGCAGGACCCTAAACTAACCGCAACACTAGAAGTAGCCATGGAGCGTACCAACGGTGATCCTAGACTCCTCGTCACAGCTGGAGAGATAGCTACACCTAAAGGTAGAAAGATGAAAGCTATCTGCCCCGTAGCAGAACCCCCAAAGAAATAGGAACCCCTCAAACATGTAATGGCGGTTATACAAGTAGAAAATATGGACACAGAAAGAAAATAGAATGAGCAAATTCTGGGGCCCAATCTGTCTAGTCAGAAAAGTATAGGAAAGAATTCTGACTGCAACCCAAAAAAAAAACTCTGACAAAAATACCAACACTTCTGATTAACAAAAAACCTGAGATCACACGATGTAATGTATGTAGTACAGTTCATATAGCGTCTTGTGCTTGGGTGCGATGAAAATACATGAGACACAGGTTTGATATAGAAAGTCTTGTATTCCTTCATACAAGTTGGCAAAAATAGTCACACAGTTTGCAGACACAGAGGCAGGAGACACAGCAGGCCAGAGTAATCTAAGCTCAGCAATCACTCTCCACAACAGGTTCAGGATCTTCTTCTCTGTTACCGTAAGTCCATGCAAACGTGGTTCTTTCAAAGAGCAGGGTTCAGAGTCCACAAGTGCTTCAGAGTTCCTCAGTAGGAATAGCTGGAGTACAGGGTCCAAGGCTTTAGGAGTCAGGTCACAGGTTCACTGCAGGCTAGATTCTGAAGCACTGATTGCTCAGCTGTGGCTGCTTAAGAAGCAAAGGAGAGAATCAGGGCGGGAACATGAAAGCTGGAAACTCCATTCTGACTGAGGGCAAGATAGCTGCAGCAAGACAGAAAGTAAAATGGCTGACGAACAAACTGAGTTTCAGGAACATGTACACAGAACCTTACATTACTCCCCCCTTAGGGACAACCTCCGGATGACCTCAGACCAGGCTGTGTGGGTACCTCTGATGAAACTGACGGAGCAAGCGAGGAGCATTAACGTTATTGACTGGTTCCCATGAGTTGTCCTCCATTGGGTAGCCCTGCCATTTAATCAGATATTGTAACTGATTTCTATACAACCTGGAATCTAAAATCCTTTCCACCACAAATTCTTCCTGACCATCGACTAGCACTGGGTCAGGGCAAGGAGAAGAACGTCCAGGAAACGTATTGGGTGTCGCAGCCTTTAGTAGGGATACATGAAAGACAGGGTGGATTCTCATAGTTCTGGGCAGTTGAAGACGACAAGCAACGGCACTTATAATTTTACTGATTTTATAGGGTCCAATGTACTTATGTCCCAACTTAGACGATGGAATCCTTAACTTAAGATTTCTGGTTGACAGCCAGACCAAGTCTCCTACCTTGAAAGCTGGTGCAGGTTTACGAAATTTATCTGCTGCTTTCTTGTACCTTTCCTGAGCCGATTCCAGATTCTCCTTTAGAAGATCCATATTCTTCTGTAAAGACGTGATTCTTTCAGCCACTGCTGGTAAAGGCGTTTCTATGGGAAATCGTGGTAGAATGTTAGGATGATAACCTAGATTAGAGTAAAAAGGAGACTGCTTAGTGGAGGCGCTCTGAGAGTTGTTATAAGAGAACTCAGCCAATGGAAGTAGATCCACCCAATCATCCTGTAGGTGGCAGATAAAGCAGCGGAGATACTGCTCCAGGGTTTGATTGGTTCGTTCGGTCTGTCCATTAGTCTGGGATGAAAAGCAGAAGAAAGGTTTACTTTAATGTCCAATGCTGCACAGAAATTTTGCCAAAACCTAGAAGTGAATTGCACCCCTCGATCCGAAATAACCTCATCCGGTACTCCATGTAAGCGAAACACATCTTTAATCATCAAATCTGATGTCTGTTTTGCAGTGGGTAAGCCGACACAAGGGATAAAATGAGCTGCCTTTGTTAGACGGTCAACCACCACTAGAATGGTGTTCTTCCCTTGAGAGTTGGTAACTCCACAATGAAGTCCATAGAAATGGATCCCCACGGGCGGGACGGGGTGGGAAGAGGCTGTAACAGACCAGTTGGTGAGGAGCGAGGTGTTTTGCATCTTGCACAGACTTCACATGAAGTGACATAGTTTAAAACATCCTTCCTGCAAGTGGCCACCAAAAGAAACGAGAAAGAAATTCCTGTGTCTTTAGAATTCCTCTATGCCCAGCTATCTTGGAATCGTGAATGAGTTGCAATACTCTCAATCTGACTGTTTCAGGAATATACAGGCGTTGTCCCTGAATCCACACACCATTCTTAAAGACAAGACTTACGTCCCTTGGGGGTTGTGCCAAAAAGGAATCCGCATGGTATGCTTCCTTGATGTCCTTAAGTAGGTCTTGATTATGAATTACTCCTAGGAATCTAGAGTCAGGAAGAATAGTCTTAGGAGGAGTAATTGGACGTGTCTCTGCTGAGTAAATCCTAGAGAGTGCATCAGCCTTTCCATTGCGCGATCCTGGTCTATAAGAAATGATAAAATTAAATTGGTTTAAGAAAAGATTCCAGCGAGCCTGGCGAGGAGTCAGGCACTTAGCCGACCTGATAAACTCAAGGTTACGATGGTCTGTCAGGACGACTATTTGCTGTGCAGCTCCCTGAAGAAGGTGTCTCCATTCTTTGAAGGCGGCAATAATGGCCAACAACTCTCTATTGCCCACATCGTAGTTCCTCTCAGCCGAAGACAACTGCTGGGAAAAGAAGGCACAGGGATGCAAGACATTCTTCTCACCTGTTCTCTGAGAGAGTATAGCTCCAACGGCACAGTCTGAAGCATCCACCTCTATTATGAAGGCAAGCTCGGGTTGGGATGTACTAGTATAGGTGCAGTGGTAAATTTATCTTTTAGACGGGAAAATGCTTCCTGGGCTTGGGGAGTCCAGGAGAACCTAGACTCTTTCCGGGTAAGTTGGGTGATAGGTGACACTACCTCAGAGAAATTTCTAATGAAACGTCTATAGAAGTTGGCAAACCCGATGAAGCGCTGTACCTCCTTCACATTTCTAGGACTTGGCCAATCCTTGATGGCTTGGGTTTTGCTTCCATCCATACTAATTCCTTGTGTAGACAGTACATACCCCAGAAATTGAATTTCGGTCCTATGGAATTCACACTTTTCAAGTTTGATGTAAAGATGATTTTGTCTTAGACGTTCCAAGACCATTCTCACATGTCCATGATGTTCCTCTGTGGAGTTAGAAAAAATTAGAATATCATCCAAATAAATTACCACGAATGTATCTAGGAGATCCCTGAAGATGTCATTCACCAAGTGTTGGAAAGTGGCTGGGGCGGTACTCAGACCAAAAGGCATGACTAGATATTCAAAGTGTCCATAGCGTGACCTGAATGCAGTCTTCCATTCATCCCAGGTCTAATACGGACTAAGTTATAGGCCCCACGAAGATCTAGTTTAGAGAAAATTTTGGCATGTCGCACTCTCTCCAATAACTCAGGGATTAAAGGCAATGGATAACGGTTTCTAATAGTAACCTTACTGAGTTCCCTATAGTCTACGCATGGTCTCAGAGATCCATCTTTCTTCTTTACAAAGAAGATGGGTGCACCTGCAGGAGATGAAGAGGGGCGTATGAAGCCCTTGGCTAGATTTTCGTCTATGTAATCCTTTAAAGCCTTTAGCTCGGGCCCCGCCAGGGGGTAGATCTTACCAAAAGGTATCTCTGCTCCAGGCAATAATTCAATTGGACAATCATATGGACGGTGAGGAGGAAGCTGGTCAGCGTTCTTCTTGTCACATAAATCCACATAGTCCTGGTATACAGCTGGTAGTTCAGGGACTGACATGGTTCCTTTATGCGGGCCTCCATTTTCCAGATCTTTTAAGACAGGAGTACTGGAAGAAGAGGAGAGGAGAAAAAAAAAAACAATAGTGTTTACCTGTGGTAACACTGCAGAGAGAAAAAAAAATTAAGGGAACTGCTCACCTGGAATGGTTGTGAGAAGTCACAACCACTATCATCACAGAAAGTTCACCCGGACATCTGATATCCACAGTTACAGCAGACAAAAAAGAGAAAAGAAAAAAAAAAAAACAATAGTGTTTACCTGTGGTAACACTGCAGAAAAAAAAAACACTTAAGGGAATTGCTCACCTGGAATGGTTGTGAGAAGTCACAACCACTGTCATCACAGAAAGTACAACCGGACATCCGATATCCACAGTTACAGCAGACACAGCCTTTCCAGACCCAGCAGACACTAACATTTGGCTTCAGAATCTTGTAATGTATGTAGTACAGTTCATATAGCGTCTTGTGCTTGGGTGCGATGAAAATACATGAGACACAGGTTTGATATAGAAAGTCTTGTATTCCTTCATACAAGTTGGCAAAAATAGTCACACAGTTTGCAGACACAGAGGCAGGAGACACAGCAGGCCAGAGTAATCTAAGCTCAGCAATCACTCTCCACAACAGGTTCAGGATCTTCTTCTCTGTTACCGTAAGTCCATGCAAACGTGGTTCTTTCAAAGAGCAGGGTTCAGAGTCCACAAGTGCTTCAGAGTTCCTCAGTAGGAATAGCTGGAGTACAGGGTCCAAGGCTTTAGGAGTCAGGTCACAGGTTCACTGCAGGCTAGATTCTGAAGCACTGATTGCTCAGCTGTGGCTGCTTAAGAAGCAAAGGAGAGAATCAGGGCGGGAACATGCAAGCTGGAAACTCCATTCTGACTGAGGGCAAGATAGCTGCAGCAAGACAGAAAGTAAAATGGCTGACGAACAAACTGAGTTTCAGGAACATGTACACAGAACCTTACACACGATCTCTACCACCTAAATCAGATCTCTGGTGTAACAAACAGCAATTCAGCAAATAAAAAGTGACAAAGGAACAGAGCAAAAGTGCAAATACAAAATGAGCACAATTGCAGCGCCAGGCCCCAAAAGGGGACCAGGCTGAAGTCCACTGCAAGCAGCAAACCAGCAAGGAAAATCCAACCAGTGGAAAAAAAACAGCAAATCACTTATCTGAATGAGAGCAGGAATGCAAGCTGAGCTCCAAGCAAGACCAGGAAGAACAATTGATTACCGGCAAGGCTGAAGGGAGTTCAGGTCACTTATATCAGACCATTCAGAGCCAGCTGAAGGCCATTCAGCAATTAGTTCATTACCCTCAGCAACCACCGGAGGGAGCCCCAGCTCAGAAGTCACCTCCAGAGTATTCACAACAGGGTGTGCCAATATGAAGAAGACTACCTATTTTTTCAATTTTGATAAATCTAGAAGATTAGACATCAGGGCACACATTACATGTGCATCCAAAGGGGTAGTGTATTGTGCGGAATGCCCTTGTGGGAAAATTTACGTGGGGATGACCAGTAGGAAATTGAAGGTGCCGGTGCGTGAGCACTGTATTGATATTGACAAGGCTAAAACTACCATGGATGTCATGTCATTGAAAGCATTACCAAGGCACTTTAAAAAATATCATCAGTGCAATTCCAGGATGATAGTTTTCAAGGGTATTGACATGGTTGATTTGGGGCCAAGAGGAGGTGATTTGGCCAAGAGAGTGGCCAAAAGAGAGTGTCAATGGATTTACAGATTAGGAACGCATACACCTCAGGGTTTGAATGACAGTTTTGGTTATAGCGCATTTTTGTGATGGCCTTTGCAGTGTTACTCTGGGGTGGGGGGTAGTTTAGTTCTTGTTCTTAATTGTTCTTTTTATCAAGATTTTAATTGTACAACCCCTGGCAAAAATTATAGAATCACTGGCCTTGGAGGATGTTGATTCATTTGTTTTATTTTGTTAAAAAAAGCAGATCATAGACATGGCACAAAACTGAAGTCATTTCAAATGGCAACTTTCTGGCTTTAAGAAACACTAAAAGAAATCAAGAACAAAAATTGTGGTAGTCAGTAATGGTTATTTTTTTAACCAAGCATAGGGGAAAAATTATGGAATCACTCAATTCTGAGGAAAAAATTATGGAATTACCCTGTAAATTTTCATTCCCCAAAACTAACACAGATCATCAAATTAGATCTGCTCGTTAGTCTGCATCTAAAAAGGAGTGGTTACACCTTGGAGAGCTGTTGCACCAAGTGGACATGAATCATGGCTCCAACACGAGAGATGTCAATTGAAGCAAAGGAAAGGATTATCAAACTCTTAAAAGAGGGTAAATCATCACGCAATATTGCAAAAGATGTTGGTTGTCCACAGTCAGCTGTGTCTAAAATCTGGACCAAATAAAAACAACATGGGAAGGTTGTTAAAGGCAAACATACGTGTAGACCAAGGAAGACATCAAAGCGTCAAGACCGGAAACTTAAAGCAATATGTCTCCAAAACAGGAAATGCACAACACAACAAATGAGCAACGAATGGGTGGAAACTGGAGTCAACGTCTGTGACCGAACTGTAAGAAACCGCCTAAAGGAAATGGGATTTACATACAGAAAAGCAAAACGAAAGCCATCATTAACACCTAAACAGAAAAAAACAAGGTTACAATGGGCTAAGGAAAAGCAATCGTGGACTGTGGATGACTGGATGAAAGTCATATTCAGTGATGAATCGCAAATCTGCATTGGGCAAGGTGATGATGCTGGAATTTTTGTTTGGTGCCGTTCCAATGACATTTATAAAGATGACTGCCTGAAGAGAACATGCAAATTTCCACAGTCATTGATGATATGGGGCTGCATGTTAGGTAAAGGCACTGGGGAGAAGGCTGTCATTACATCTTCAATAAATGCACAAGTTTATGTTGATATTTTGGACACTTTCTTATCCCATCAATTGAAAGGATGTTTGGGGATGATGAAATCATTATTCAAGATGATAATGCATCCTGCCATAGAGCAAAAACTGTGAAAACATTCCTTGAAAAAAGACACATAAGGTCAATGTCATAGCCTGCAAATACACTGTGTTCCAAATTATTATGCAAAAATTGTTTAGGAGTGATAAGGTAAGAATTTTTTTGTTTGTCAGTTAAACTCATTGATGGTGATGTGTGTCAGGGCTCTTTATATCACTGTAAGCAATTGCAGACACCTGTGCTAATTAGTTTGGCAGGTGTGTCCAATGAAAGGCAAGACTACTTAAGAAGGCTGTCCCACATTATTAAGCAGCCTACATTTTCTGCCAAAATGGGAAAGAAAAAGGATGTATCGGCTGCTGAGAAGAAACAAATTGTGGAGTGTTTAGGTCAAGGCATGACTACAATCAACATTGCCAAGACACTTCATCGTGATCATCGCACAATCAAGAAGTATGTAGCTGATTCACAGTACACATGTGTGCGTGCTGATAAGGGAAAATTGAGGACTCTTTCCTTCAGGCAATTATGTCAGGTTAAAAGAGCAGCGGCAAAAAAGCCTTGTCATAGCAGCAGACAAGTTTTTGAAGCTGCTGGTGCCTCCAACGTCCCCCGAACAACAAGATGCAGGGTCCTTCAGAGGTTTGCAGCTGTGCGTAAGCCATCCTGTCGACCTCCTCTATCCACTGCACACAAGCAGAAACGGCTCCAGTGGGCCAAACAATACATGAAGACTGACTTCAAAACTGTTTTGTTCACCGATGAGTGCCGTGCAACGCTCGATGGTCCAGATGGATGGAGTGGAGGATGGCTGGTTGATGGACACCCCATGCAAACACGGCTACGGCGCTAACAAGGAGGAGGTGGAGTAATGTTTTGGGCTGGAATCATGGGGAGAGAGATTGTCGGCCCCTTTAGGATCCCTGAAGGGGTAAAGATGAACTCCATAGTGTATGTTAAGTTTCTCAAACAGCCCTGCCTGCCAGGGTTCAAGAAGAAGAACCGTGCATTCCGCAGCAAGATCATTTTCATGCATGACAATGCACCGTCTCATGCTGCACATAACACATCTGCATCTCTGGCTGCTATGAGCATAAAAGGGGACAAACTTATGGTGTGGCCCCCATGCTCCCTTGACCTCAACCCCATTGAGAACCTCTGGAGCATCATCAAAAGGAGTGTCTATGATGGCGGGAGGCAGTTCACATCTAAGCAACAGCTCTGGGAGGGTATTCTGTCCGCATGCAAAACTAATGAAGCAGAAACCATCCAAAACCTGACAAATTTAATGGCCGAGAGAGTTCAGAAGCTCCTTTCGAGAAAGGGGTCCTATGTGCAAATGTAACATCACCTAGAATAAAGTTTTGAGTTGAAAACTGTTTGATTTCAGTTTGTAAAACCTGCTAATGCTTATAATTTCAAAAATGACCATTTTTTTTGTTCTTTATTAAAATGAAAAGGTTGAAAACCTGCTGTGCATAATAATTTGGAACATGCATTTTGAGTGCAGTTTGAGTGTTTTATTTTTTAAAAAATATACTGTTATCATAGGCAGTTTGTACAAAAACCTTTCAATTGTACTCTAATAGTTATTTGACTGGAAAATTACAATGACTGCAATTCATATAGTTAATTTGAGAAAATCTCAGAAAATATTATTTGCATAATAATTTGGAACACAGTGTAGTTCGGATCTCAATCCAATTGAAAATCTTTGGTGGAAGTTGAAGAAAATGGTCCATGACAAGGTACCAACCTGCAAAGCTGATCGGGCAACAGCAATCAGAGAAAGTTGGAGCCAGATTGATGAAGAGTACTGACCCTCATTAAGTCCATGCCTCAGAGACTGCAAGCTGTTGTAAAAGCCAGAGGTGGTGCAACAAAATACTCGTGATGTGTTGGAGGTTTTTTTTGTTTGTTTGTTTTTCATGATTCCATAATTTTTTCCCTCAGAATTGAGTGATTCCATAATTTTGACACGATTCTCGTGCGAGTCTCTCACATGAACACACGGCACTGCCACTGGCACTCGGACTGGAGCGTGCGGCTACATAGAATTATATGCAGCCGCACGCTTCGGTCCAAATGCCGGAAACAGTGCCGGGTGTTCATGCGAGAGACTCGCACGAGAATCGTGCGAGTTTCTCGCATGTGTGATCCCGGCCTATGGAGGAAAGTACTGCGACACAATGGGCTGCGTGCACAAGTCGTGCTGAGCGGTTATACAAGTAGTAGCTACTGTGCTTTCCTTATGGGCATCAGTCAGCATTGTGTTTTTAGAGCTCCGCTTGCTGTAACCCAAAGCAGTAATCTGATAATGATGCCTAGGGTAGAGCGGTGAAGGATGAGACCAGACCCAAATGTTACTGTTGTGCAGTTTTTTTTATCATATTCTTTAAAATGCCTGGGATCCATTTCACATTGATTGAGTAGTGCAGTAACCTGTGCTCCACGTTGTACGTTCACCAATATTGTGTTGTGATTTTACTGCCAAAACAAGTCAAACCCTTTAATGCATGTACTGAGCAAGACTCTGAAGGTCTAATGGCGTCTGGAACTCGAACCTTTAAAAGGAAAGTGTTGTCATAAAATAACCTCTTGTTTAAATCTGTTTTTGCTTTACATGTACCGTATTTTTCAGATTATAAGATGCTCCGGATTATAAGACGCACCCCAAATTTTGTGGAGAAAAATGGGATTTTTTTTTTAATAAAATGGTGGTGCTTCTTATAACACATGTGTCTTATTGCTTACCGGGGGTGGTGGCTGCGGTGAATCGGGGTCCCAGGGTGCTGCTGGTGTCTTGGTGCTGCTGCGGGGGTGTCCGGCGCTGCTGCGGGTGTCTCCGGTGCTGCTGTGGGGGTCTCCGCGCTGCTGTGGGGGCTCGTTCGATGCTGCTGCAGGAGTCTCCGGTGCTGCAGGGGCTCTGCCGACATTTTGTGAAAGGCCAGAGCCCCCCCGATATCTTGGTGCCAAGATCTCCATGAGCGCATGCACCGCCCCTAGCAGCCATTTTCCCGGAGTCCACCGCATAGGAAACCATGCAACTGCTGGGGCTCTGGCCTTTCACAAAATGTCAGCAGAGCCTCCGCAGCACTGGAGACCCCCGCAGCAGCACTGGACTCCCCCGCAGCACCGCCGGAGAGCCCCGCAGTGCCGGACACCCACGTAGCACCGCCGTGCACCCATAGCACTGCCGGACATCCCCTCATCCCAGTCTGCGGCATGCAGAAAGCAACGGTACCGGTAAAGTATATCCGCATTGTAAGATGCACCACCTTTTTCCCCCCAAATTTGGGGGAAAAGTACGTCTTATAATCCGAAAAATACAATATATTTAAAAAAAATTTTGGCAATTTTTTTTTAACATTATGATCCTTATTAAAAAGAAAGTAATCTTTCAATTTTCACACTGGCCACTGTGTCTATTTTAGACTTATACTTCCTGTCCATTCAGGAACAGTTTTCATCAGGCACATTATCATCAGGATTACAATGACAAGTAATACCTCCACACGCAGCTGATAACACAGGATCCACCAATCACAATTGGCCATGTGACAGCTGACCCTCCCTTCACAATGACCTTTGCACACACTTATTAGATGCTTCATTACTAAAAGGAGACATGTTTCTCATTCCTAAAAATCTTTGCAGTATGGCAGTGCCCATTATCCTGCTGAAGAGGCCACCACCATTAGGGAACAACATTGCTATGAATGTATATACAGTCATGGCCAAAAGTTTTGAGAATGACACAAATATTATATTTTCACATGATCTGCTGCCCTCTGGTTTTTATGTGTGTTTGACAGATGTTTTTATCACAGACAGAAATATAATAATTGCAAACATATGAGTAACAAAAGCTTATATTAACAGTTAGAATGAGTTAATGCAGCAAGTCAATATTTGCAGTGTTGACCCTTCTTCTTCAGGACCTCTGCAATTCTCCCTGGCATGCTCTCAATCAACTTCTGGACCAAATCCTGACTGATAGCAGTCCATTCTTGCACAATCAATGCTTTCATTTTGTCAGGATTTTTAGGTTTTTGTTTGTCCACCCGTCTCTTGATGATTGACCACAAGTTCTCAATGGGATTAAGATCTGGGGAGTTTCCAGGCCATGGACCCAAAATCTCTATGTTTTATTCCCTGAGCCATTTAGTTATCACCTTTGCTTTATGGCAAGGTGCTCCATCATGCTGGAAAAGGCATTGTTGATCGCCAAACTGCTCTTGGAGGGTTGGGAGAAGTTGCTCTTGGAGGACATTCTGGTACCATTCTTTATTCATGGCTGTGTTTTTAGGCAAGACTGTTAGGGAGCCGATTCCCTTGGCTGAGAAGCAACCCCACACATGAATGGTTTCAGGATGCTTAACAGTTGGCATGAGACAAGACTGGTGGTAGCGCTCACCTTGTCTTCTCCGAATGAGGCGTTTTCCTGATGTCCCAAACAATCGAAAAGGGGATTCATCACAGAAAATAACTTTACCCCAGTCCTCAGCAGTCCACTGCCTGTACCTTTTGCAGAATATCAGTCTGTCCATGATGTTTTTTCTGGAGAGAAGTGGCTTCTTTGCTGCCCTCCTTGAGACCAGTGTCATGTGTGCATTGCCACGAAGATCGTCACGGTTGCACATTTTGACTTCTCACAGCTGATCTGCTGTTTCTTTGTGTTTGGCAGCTAGGGAGTTAATTCTGTCTGTGCTCGGTGCTGGGACTGGGTGCAGTTTCTCCCGGCTGCAATTGATTATTTGTTGATTGGTTTCCTTTAAATTCCTGGTTGTCTGCTTGGGGAGTTGCCAGTGAAGCCTTCATGCAGACCACAGATAGGAATGAATCTGTATAGACTTTAGTTGTGATCTCCTTAGTTGTTCTAAGCTCAACTTGGTTAGAGTTTATTTCCCAGACCATTTATGTTCCTTTGGTGTTTGAGTGTGTATGCAAGCGAGTGTTATCCTGTCTGTCTTATATGTCTAATCTGTGTATTTAGCTGAGATCAGCCCATATCCCTTTGGTGGTAGTCAGGATCCTTCTTAGGACTGATTACAGGGTTCAGGGTCTGATAGGAGACAGGGTTAGGTTGGAGACTTGGACCTCTGAACCATTATCAGTACCTCCAAGGTGAGGGATTAGTTAGGACCCCAGTTTAGGGTCAGGTTAGATCCCGGTCCACCTCTTTCCTGTTTCAGCTCATCAAGTCCTCAAGATTAACCCTGAGTTCAGCAGATATCGTGTCAGGTAAATCTATTCTATACTTACATGCTGATGTTGCTATACTAGTTGTTGTATAGAGTGTTGTTCCTGTATTAATAGTTTACTGACATTGTATACATATCATTAGACAGCGTGACATTTTCACTGGCCATAAAAATTATCTCCAGTTACCATGGATCCAGTAGCCCAGCTGGCTCTGCAGTTGCAGGGATTATCCATGGAGCTGACGGACATTAAGTCCAAAGTTTTGTCTCCCCTGGAGCAAACCAGAGTTGAACCTAAAGTAGCTCTCCCGGACAGGTTCACTGGTGGGCGAGACAAATTTTTCACCTTCCGGGAGGCATGTAAATTGTATTTTCGGCTTCGGCCTCGATCATCAGGGAGTGATGAGCAGAGAGTGGGAATTGTTATCTCACTTCTGCAAGGGGACCCTCAATCCTGGGCATTTTCCCTTCCTCCGGGATCCCCGGCTCTACTGTCTGTAGATCAATTTTTTACTGCCCTGGGATTGGTATATGATGACCCAGATCGGGTCTCTCTTGCTGAGACAAAATTACGTAAGATACAGCAGGGAGATCGTCCTGCAGAGGAATTTGCTTCTGAGTTTCGTAGATGGGCCACGGATACTCAGTGGAATGACCCAGCTCTTAGGAGCCAGTTTTGTCATGGGCTTTCTGATAAATTAAAAGACGTTTTGGCTCAGTATGAGTTCTCTCATTCACTGGAGGCTGCTATGGCCTTAGCTATCCGTACTGATAGACGGCTTCGGGAGAGGGGTGAGGTAACCCCACTCCCTGTTGTTTCTCCACCTACCACTAAAGTCCCTTATGTTGAGGTTCCCCTTGTCTGTTCGGATGAGCCTATGCAGTTGGGAGGGACATCATTTCGTAGGAGGGGATTGGCGGTACGCCGCAGGACTAGAAGATGTTTTTTCTGCGGGAAAGAGGGACATTTTGTTGGAGAATGTCCATCCCGTGCCTTGTTGAGCCAAAAGTCGCCGGAAAACTGTTAATCCCAGGTTGTGTGGTGGACGACAACCTGGGAGTATGTATTTCATCCGCCAGTTCTTCTCAGTTCCTTGTACCAGTGGAGGTGGTGGTTGGTACGAGAGTGGAGAGATTGTCTGTTCTTCTTGATAGTGGTTCCGGGGCTAATCTGGTTGACGCTCAGTTTGCTCAGGCTCAAGGTATGCATCTGAGTGCATTGGTCAAACCGATCCCTATATCTCCATTGACGCCAGGCCTCTCGGCCAAGGTAGCTTTGTTCATGAGGTTCATAACATTGACCTTCGGGTAGGGCAATACATAGGGAACAATTATCTTGTTATGTGTTGGAGGGTCTACCTACTCCCATTGGGGTTGGGACTTCCTTGGTTGGTTAAACATAACCCTGTGATTAATTGGGCAAATCCAGAGAAATAAGGCCCAATGGGTGAGTTTTGCAAAAGCAAACTGCATGAACACAGTCATCAGTGCGGTCGTGCCTAGTACATTGCCTCCTTTTTTGGAGGATTTTGGGGTTTTTTTCTCTGAGGAGGGTGTCAGGAGTTGCCTCCTCATCGCGTGTATGACTGCCTATTAAACTCCTTTTTAGCTAAAATTTCCTAAAGCTAGGGTTTTATAAACTTTTGGGGCCCGAGAGGGAGGGTATGAAAGATTTATTTCTGAAAAATCTGGCC